>WAAB01019496.1:53242-69548 GCA_013389865.1 Piaya cayana | reverse complement strand
AGTACCTCAGCCTTCTCCTCATCCCCTGTTACTGTTGTTCCCTCTGTGTCCAAAAGGAACTGTATGGTCTCCCTAGTTCTCCTTTTGTTATTAATATATTTGTAGAAGGATTTCTTATTATCCTTCACGGTCTTAGACAACCTGAGTTCTAGTTCAGCCTTAGCCTCTCTGATCTTCTCCCTATTTCCAAATAGCAAATTTGCTATTTGGAAATGCCATTCTGGAGTTCATTACCCTAGAAGCTGCCTCACCTTTCTTATCTAGGTTTGCTATCAGAATAACCAGGTGATATGACTCATCAATACATCCTCAGTACTGAAGCAACGAACACAGTACAGATCCAAGTAAGCGTTTACGACATGTAAACAAACATTTTATAAGAAAGCAGTTGAAAACAAATCTACACGAGTGAAGTGTATGTCCTCTAAGTCTTCTGAGCTAACAATCGTACTTATCTGTGAGTGTGTGCCCATGCTGCAGGGAGAACTCAAAACTATTCACTACTCTTCCTTTGTTCAACTGATATGGTACTGTGGATAAGCACCCAACATACCTGTTTTATGACAGTATTTATCATGAACATTGTACCTAAAATAAATCTGCAAAACTGACTGGAAGGCATAGATTACATGCCATTGGCCAGTCTCTACATGCATTAAGTAGCAGCTCTTGACATTCCCGGAGAACCTTTTAACCTCCCTGTCATTCACTTAATCTGGCAGTTAAGCCCCTCCTCTTCATATCAAAGCAAATGCAACTTCCAAGACCAAGTGAGTCTTAGTATTCTGGTGAAGTAAACCATTTAATCTGCTTTGTTTGAAAAAGTGTTATGAGATTATCATTTTTTTTTTAGAGCTATTGTTTATTTAATCATTGTTAGCCTCTTGTCATGGTCACCTAGACCAGTTCAATCATCCCATAGGGTAAGTACCTTGTTTTAAGAATAAGAATAAAACAAGAAATCCCTTAAATTTTCAGAAGTTTGGAGAATTTTATTGTTAATTTATATAACCTCTTTTTTTTCTACTTCACTCTCAGATCTGCTTCCTGCATAGCAAAAGATATCTATGCTTAGCATAATCTAACTTTGCTATACAGATGTGCTGGTATGGAAAAAGTGCAAAAGAAGCAGCAGTTTGAAAGTTAACTTTTCTTCCATGGTCAGAGTCTCCTACTAGACTCCTTTTGCTTTTCCAAGGGAGGGACATAAAGACAGTTATATTTGCCTTTATTTGTTCTGTTCCTCTTGCCTAACTTTGTCTTCTTTAACTTTGATGAGAATATGACAGCCATAATCTACACAATCCTTCCTGTGTTTTATTATTTTGCTTGGAAGGATGATAAAAATTTAATCTCAAAATAATAAAAGTCTTTACCTCTTCAGCTCCTGATGAGTGGCAAAAAACTTAGGGGAAACATTAGTAACAACAGTGAACTCTGTTAAAGACAACAGTACAGCTCACTGAGTACTGCTGGCAAGTAACCTCCTTTAAACATATTTTAGCAGTATCATTTTCTTGTAACTGTTTAAACCAAACTATAAAACATATCTTTTATTACAGGCTCAGGTGTTGTTCACAAGGTAAATACTTATGATAACACTCAACTTTTCGCTGTGAAATTAAGACCATTTCACTATCCTCATTTAACTATGAGATTTGGACTCCTTTCCTCCTGTTTTAAGCGTGATGTGGTTCTAAAGGCAATCGTATCCAGAATGAAAAAAGCACATTGAAACTCACATTGCTGAGGACAGAGATTTTCCTAGGACTTAAAAATCTGCATTGTGGTCTGCTCCGCTCTTTGTTACACTGTATAACTTGCACGCCATAAATCCAACATACATTAAAGTCAATCATCTGCCAAAAGCTGATGTGCTGATAGCCTAATAAGTTTATATAAAGCTTGCTACAAAAATTCAAACTATGTTAGAAAACAAATAATGCAAATTCAAGCTGGTTCCCTAAGGAATTAGATTTACATGACCAATCCTAATTCCCTGAAAATGCAGGAACATGTTGTCAAATATGGTTGAAATTGGCATAGAAACAGAAGACTTGGAGATGTTTACAGAATATAATCATGTGCAGCTGGGTGGTAAAAAGAGGACAGGAGTAATGCCCCTGCTGAAGAAAAACCCATTGCTCTCTGTTCTTCTTGCCCTGCTAGCAGGTCATTTAGCAAATATTGCTGCAGTTAGTCACTGGGAATGAAGGCAAGGGAGGCCAGTATATAATAATGCAAGGAAATAGCCAGGGCTACTGTAGCGTGGTAGAAGGACAAAGTGATACTCCAGCAGGTTCTTGAGAAACTGAACTTCATAACTTGTCCTCATCCAAGGAACACTATGTTTTATTTTATCTCAACAGCAATTCAGGTATGTTTAAACAAGAAATAATTTTTACATAAGGAAGAAGAGGAGAAAATGCCAGGGAAAAATTTTAAAACAATCACTCAGTCTACCCGTATTAGGTCCACCTATATTTTTCTCCCATTAGCTGCTGTGGGAAGCAGTGTGGTGAGCAGATGATCATTTACTACTTCATACCAAGAACTAGCCTTCATGTGTGAGCAGCTGCCCACAACATTCATGCTAGTTATTAAGAAAATTTTGTGTTCCAAATACTATGAAAGTACCAGAAAGCTAAGTTAATACTTTGTTGGAGAAGAATTAATGCATAGGACAGAACATTCATTTAAGATAATTTTTATGTGACATTATCACATAAGATAATTATCACATAAGATAATTATCTTATGTGAAGATTTTAAGAAATCTTCTCCAAAGTAACAATGACTTCATACTTAAAGTGATGCCAGCCTCTCAGAGGCATCAAAGTCCCCATTCTGAAAGTTAAGCAGAATTAAATTAAAACATAAACAACCACACACAAAGTTACACGGATACGCTGATACACAGCTTGTATATGTCTGTGTGACATACAGCCACCAATACACCTGATGTAGAAATATAAATCACAATATCTAAGCTTCTGTCAGAAGGATCACAAATACTGCAGCTGAAAAAGCCTCCCACTCTACATTTTTCTGAAAGTTATTTTCTAGACAGCAGTCTGGCAATCGTATGTCACAGTCACTATATAATGTCAATTCAGAGCAGAAAACCTTATGACATCCACTGTTCCTGTTTCATTTCTGACACATACTTGCAGAGTATCTCTGAACACAGCATATTTTGTTTTCCTCTAACAACAAGTATAGACTCTTTTTTAATTTAGTGTAGTAACAAGTTTATAAACATGCCTAAAATTGTTACACAAAGGTTCTAAATATTAAAAAAGGAAAACCTACACCCAAAAGAAATCTCAACAAATTATTTGATAAACAAACAAAATATTTCTGCTTACTTTTGGTTCACACTGTTAATTCCATTGTATTACTACCTTCTTCTCATCTACTGCAATCTTAGGAACCAACCAACCCAAACAGGTTAAGAAGTAGACAACATTCGCAAATAAAACTTATTTAACCTATCTCAGAAATGGCAACAAACAGCACAGGAGCTAGTCTTTGGATCAGACCTCTCCCATGAAAAAACAGTTCTATACAAATGAGTAAAGAACTACATAAATTTATTTATTTATTTATTTATTTGGGTATGTAGGTCCATAATGTGGATTAACAAGGATTAACGTTATTTTCTGATTACTTTTTGTGCTTTAAGCTGGTTTTGTATTTCTAGGAACTTTACTTTAAAGCCATCTTTGTAGAAGATGCAGAACTTTCCGTTTACTTTCTACCTCTGTGTAAGGAACATGGAAATGTCCACTTCAAAATATTCTCACTAAATAGCTTGATTATAAAGGCAATGAGATAAATAGCATTAAACATTCACAGATTTTTAGTATTTCTAGTTTGAGCACATTAAAACTTTACTAATGTTGCTTGGACCCTCATCTGTATTTTCACATTACACAAATGTACTGCAGACCTGCTAGGAAAAAAATTGAAGTATCAGTACAAAAAAAAGCACTGGCAGAATTCTGTAAAGAACTTAAAGAAGAGGGCAGAAGTTATGTTGGAGGGGGAAAAAAGAGATGAATGAGTATTCTGAAAACAGAGATTTAGCTTACAAAGTCTGAAAAATCCCCATCACATTAAAATGTCTATTTATAAAGATACATGAGCAATGGATATAAAATTCCAGCTAATACATTTTTGGTCATATATTTCAATGAAATGTCCAAACATTTGTGGGTACACCAACAAGTGACGTTAACAGTGCCAACAAAGCAAAAGAAAAAAAAATCAATTAATTGTGCAGTACTTGAATAATTTGTTAAAACAAAATCTGCCAGGACTATATCGTAGTCTTATCATGCATGGAGGAAAAGAAGAAAGGTCACAGATAGCTGTAACTTTTATCACCAACTGTTAATGGTATGGAACTGTCTGAGGTTTATGATAATTTATGCCTCACTGTACATCAGTCCCTCCTCAAAGTCTTCACAGAAATGGCATATTCCAGCTGAAAGCAAAACATTTCTGTTTGTCCGAAAACCAACAACAAAACACCCACATAGGATCATGACAACTTTAAGAGCACAAAGGCAGAGAAGCAGTTTTAGAAAAAAGAGCATTTCTTGTTTCCTGAGATGGCAACCACTCAACTCCCCAGAGGCCCTGGGGAGTCAGCGAGGTTTCAAACTGCAGCCAGGGCTTCCAGTGAACTCCAGGCTTATGGGCACTCAAGATCCATGCTGATGTGTCAGCTACATTAACAAAGGCCACCAGATCTTCCAAGAAAAACCTCCTAATGTTCAAAGATGAAGGAGCACTCTCTGTCTCAGGCTTCTGAGCTTTCAACATTCAGCAGACAAAAAGTACAAAGATTTTTTAATTCCTCAAAATCCAACAGGCATATTGTGACAGAGATGTAAGAACAATTTTCTCTGGGTTCTGTGGCTCCTTACTGCCTCACTTGTTCCCTGGCAGGTCCACCCTACTTATAATTTTTCTGCACAACACTTTCATGTAACAACATGATTAGAATAGAGTGAGTATCCATTTCAAAACACAACACACCAAAACCAACACCCTACAAAAACAAACTGCGCATATCTGGTAACTCCCTTCTGGCTACTGTTTGAAGAACTGTCAGTCAACCTGTAGCGTGAACACTATTACCTAAGGGAGAGTTTTCACAAGTGGGCTGAATCAGGCTAACAGCTCCGTGCTGCCAAAAAGAGCAGCCCACCTCTCCTCCCAGCAACTCTAGTGCTTCTGCTGTTTCCTTTGTGGTGGCTCCTAAAGCCTTTGAGGTCTCATGAGCCATGTGAGCTCACTGAACTCGTTAAAAAATATAAATACATACTCCCTTCCTTGCTGGGTTAGTTTTCTGCCAGTTTATAGAGCTAAAGCAGAGATGTCAAATGAGCCTGCAGAGCTGGCAGAAAAATAATGGAAAATAACCCTGCTTCCAGGAGCAAGCAGCAGGATGACCTGTTCTTCAGGCAGTTAAGTTGCTCAGCTGTCCTGCAGAAATGTACCCTATCACAGCACCAGTCTTGCTTTTCATCATGAAAAAACAGAAGGCAGTGTTTTGGATCTAAATGTAGTCTTCACTCTAGTCATCATACAAATCAACATGGGAAGTTTCAAAGGAGTGATAACACTCATGTATCAAAACAATGATGAAATTCTTAATCATACAACACCCCCAAACAATTTATTATATTAGGAAATGCTCTTTTTTCTTTTTTTTTTTTGTAATTAGCAGTAGGCTGTAGGAAACTAGAGATTAATATATTTTTATTTTTATTTTCTTCCTAAGTGGTCAACAATGCAACTACTTTTCTGCCGTTTGCTTTCTCCTCACGAGAATCTTTTATTCAGTTTTACTTCTCAGCCTCAGGGAATCAGACAAGGGACACCTACTACATGAAACTGAACTGCTGTGTTCAAGGGAGCATCTCTGGAAGCAAACAGCATTAGTCTGGATGATAGCTCCTTCAGGACTTCTGTAATCTTGTTTTAAGAATTATGACAAAGTAATTTTTTTCATAAAATCTTCATAACATCTGAAATCTTACTAGGTCAATGCAAGTATTTAATATCTTGAGGGCATATTAGTAAAAAAAAGTAGGTAAATTGATGCAATTTTTATAAATTTGGTCTAAGATACACCTACATGAACTCTGATGATGACGAATTTTGCAAAGACGAGACCTGCAACAGTCATATTCTTTCTGATCTCTAGCCATGCTCCCTTCCTCCTCTGTTTTGAACTCAGTACTCAGAGAAAGCACAGACCAACAATGTCACTCTGCTATCTCCCCATAAAACAAGCCAATGAACCAACCCATCCCATGCACAAAAGGCTGCATTAACAGATAACTATTCAGCCAGTTGAAAATTGGCAGATGAAATTCCATGTCACAAAGACCTGAACTCCTGTATCTTATAGGCAGCCGCTATGGTAGATTAATGATTTTCACAAAACAAGAGAGAATTCAGTTTCCATGATGCAGTTAGTGCTCTATGTGTGCCCTAATCAGGGATGTGTCCTACATTCAGAAACCGACATCCTCATATTGTGATCTGCCCACAATCATTATGCAGCCTGATATGCAGAAAAACTAGAGGGAAAAAAAATCCAGGGCCACAAATACAAAATGACACTCTTTTCTTCCCCAAATAATACAGCCTCTATCTAGAAAAAAACTGATTTCATCTCTCCTTTGAGAAGTGGTATGGACTGTAGCCTTAGTGCCTAGAGGTCTACACACACAAGGACCACAGCAGGGCAGATAATGTACATGGTTGTCAATTTGATGCTGCCAAAATGTTTGGGTCCATCTTTCCTCTCTGCTCTGAGCTGTTACCTGGCTTGCTAATCCAGAATTGTTTCAGTTGGCTGACTTTTCTCTCACCTTCGTAAACAGACCTGGCTCTCTACGAGGTACCTGAATAGTACTGTGCAAGGAGGCCCGGAGAGGCAATCAGGTAGCTCACCCAAGGACCGGTTTCCACTCACATCTCCAATTTCCTCAGCACTGTGTCTTCCCTCTTACCTTACCTAGCTTCATTGCTCAACACCTCTGCACCAATTCACTTTACTAGAACAGCACAACACTAGCCAAGAGGAACGTTCACAGAACTGCAGAAAATTAACTGGAAGACTGTAGTCTGCAGCAGGATGAAGGTACTTGTACCCTCTCGGGAGACCAGAAGATCAGCTCAAATATATATGGAACTAGCCCAAAACTAGGTAATTTTCTCAACAGCACAACTATTCCTGTGTATACTACAATCAGTTATCTTTAGTTGGTGCCCAGATAAAGGTGACATTGCGTGAAACCACGCAAGCTGATCTGATTGCTCACCACCACTAAGGAGGGCAATTTCTCTTCCCCTCACTGGAAGGTCCTGCCATTACACTGACTCTAAAGAACAACAGACTTTCTGCTTATTAACCCTTCTTCTTCTGGGAACTGAGACAATTCACAAAGTCCAGCAAACACTGGAGATGGAGCAAAGTAAGATTAGGCATCTATGTTAAATACCCGCTCTATATACAGGGAAGTATCTTTCCATCTAGTGACTAAATTGGAAGAATCACTCCCAAATGAAGACAAAGTTTAACACTCCTTATCCATGATCTCTGCACCGTTCTCCAATATGGAGGACAGACTGAATCTAAGTAGCTGTTCTGAAAGGTTGCGACTACTATGCTCTGCTACAGTGAGAAGTTTCACATATGGGGTGTGATCATGTGCTTAAGAGCATTCCAGTGACTAAAGAGATCCGGGGAGGAAGAAAATGCTCAGGTGCAAGCGACATTCCAACCCTGCCCCAGTCACCTGAGGTCCATGCCATGCTGCAGCTACCTTGTAAGTGTTTTCTTGTAGGCATCACTGCAGATGAAATGATGTCTGCAGTGAAGGAATCAGGTGGGAACAAGGGTCTCTGCTTTAATCATGGCAAGATCCAAGCCAGAAGCACCAGTGGACAGGAGTCAAAGTTTCACTGGACATTAGTGTGTATGTTGAATTAAGGTGTAAGAGAAGGATTTTGAGTTTACTTTGCTTAAGTTTGTTTCTAAATTAATAAAAAGCATTGTAAAAAGTTACTGACTACAAGTGTGCTCTGACGCACGATTTCCTTTTCCCCATCTGCTTCTTTAATCAATTTACAGTTATACTTGCAATCAAAAATAATGAAAATGCAATACATCTTAGAATTAGTGTCTCTTTGTTACTGTCCCAGAACTCTAGATTAAAAGCTCACAACAGACCATAGAAAGGTTGTATTAATACCCAATCAAATTCTCATTTCTAATGTGTGGGTGTCAGGTGAGTATATCCAACACTCAAACCTCCAGCAGTACATTAGACAACGGAGTTAGAAAAACAGCCTGACCACCTTTTGATAAACCACGTGTAAGCCTAAAACATCCCAGCCCTACCGACACTGTCAGTGTTCCTAGGGGTTCAGCAGGAAAACAGGATTATTTTCTTATCTCAACCCACATGGCATGATATATTTACCTGTATTACCCTAAGACCAGACTTCTCATCTGAGATCTGCATTACCTACTGTCCTCCCAGCTTGCTTCCCACAAAACTGTCATTTGTGCTAATTGGTGCTAAGTGAACCAGAAATGCGAGAATGGCAGGGATCCAGCTGACTCATTAATACCAGTGTAACGGATTAACCCTTTTACATTGTCTTCCCCCCCATCCCCACCTCCCCCCCAAGTTAGTCAGCATCAAAGACGCTTGAGACTGCACACACTGGAAACACAAAAAGGGACAATGTGTTTGAAAACAAAGAACATCTAGGAGCAACATTATATACTGCCACAAGGACTGTTATCTTCATATTACTTGGGTACAGTATTTTTTAAAAAGTTAAGCTAAACTTTATGTAAAAGTCAGAAACAGAATGGAATAGCCTCTCTGGAGAGAGTGACACATTTTGATCTTTAGAATTAATTCATAACAAACTTGTCATGTACATGAGGAATGTATAGTTCAGCATAGAACACACAACTAGCCGCTCCAATTTCAAAATAGTTATTAACTGTTACTATAAAATTACTACAAAATGTTAAAAATCAACCTTTTATCTTTTTTTTTAAACATACTGGCAGCACTTTTTGATTTGCTCTGAAACAAGATCTTCTGGGGTTAGTCAAACACTGATATTTAGAAAAATCCCTTCTAAAACAAACTGTCAAGTCTGAGGGTTTACATTATACATGATGAAGCACTTACTTCCCCAATACTTACCTGCTTACTTGTTTTTCTACATGTGTAACTGCCACAACTACCACCAAAGATTAATGACTCCTCTCTGTGCCTCCAATAGCCTTCTATTTCATTCAATGAAATACAAGCATCTTTACTTCTTACAGTAATCACATGTATGAAATGTGTGACACATACACCTACATTCAAACAGACAGTGCATCCCAGACAATTTAAGAAAGAGACCTCAACAGTATTTGTAAAAATGTTTTTAGAAAAGTGGGATATTTCTCATTATGCAGTTATATACACACTTCACCAAACCTGGATTATCGCACTGTATAACTTGAATGCTAATACTGAAGACTTAAACCCTGTTTTATGCAATGTATGTAAGAACATTTCTACACATAAAATGTTTCACTGTAATAAATGCTTCTCATCCTTTTAAAAATTCAGTTACAGTTTAGTGAATGTTCTGCTTTTAAGACATCCATCTAGCCTCACATATTTGCCTCACATAGCCTGTCTCAATTATACTACAGCTGTCTCACAGGGCATAGCTGGCCATCTCCATCATGAACAACCACCGCAGAATCTGAAGTTCTTGATTAAAAAGTAAATGTTTTTGTGAGCTAACCTAAAACTACCACAGCTGCTCCATTTCACAAACCAAGAACCATTCAGCTGGGAAGAATGGCACCGACTCTGAATTGTTCTTCCTGAGAATTTTCACAATAAAAACAAACCACACTACTTCCAAATTTTCAAAGACTTTAAAAAGAAAAAAGGTCTTCACTATTCTGGAAATAAGTGTTTTCTTTTTACTCCAATTTCTACATCACTGCTGCTCTACGCATAAAAAAACAAAAGCAAAACCAACCCCTCCCCCACGCCTACACGCACTACGTGGGTTCCTGTAGATGCTTTTAATGACCGTTTACAGCAAGCCTGCAGTTATACTAAATAGGAACTGCAATGCTTAACTTTGAATAAACCAACAAACCGGAATACAGCTAATTAGCTGATCACTACTGAAGCTATTAAATATCATATTAACTGACAGGGGACACGTAGAAAAATAATAAATTAATAGTAATAATCCTTATTATTATTATTGACACACATAAACACAATGATATAAAATTATAATTTCCTTCATCAAGACAAAACAAAAATCAACACCTGATCACTGTTCTCCAAGAATGTGCATTTCTCTATGATGTATGAAATAGAAGTCTCATCACAGTGACAGTGCAGCAAATTAAGTCATAATATGTAATTTGGATAAAACTCATTTAGTAAATCTTCCAATGCACAACTTTTGTATGTGTTGCTTCATATTTTTAGGTAACTACAAGGAAATGTAAGTGTTCATAACAAAAATCAAGACACCCAAAAACCCCACACCCTCAAAAATGCTAGAAGAGGGAGTTTTTCTACTTTTTTAATTAAAATTTTTCTACTTTCTCTGTGGTTTGACTAGCATGCATCCAGGAAACACTGAAGAGCCAAATTCACTTTTTACTTAAAAAATAATGAAGGGTCAGTCAAATTTTTGCTTTCTAAGTTATTTGGCTACATGAAATTTATTGGATGTCTTGGCCAGAAAAAAATTGCATGTGGTTGAAAACACTTCCCATTTTATTCAAATTAAAATATTCAGGAGTTTTTCCTAAGCTAATGTTGACTGTTGCAAAAATGAGAACCAACTCTTTTGAGGTGTTTAAATTCACACATTTCCCACTAATGAAAAAAAAAGCTGAGCTGCATTAAGAATTTTGCTTTAAAATACTGTCTGTAGCTTCCCTATTACCATTTCATTTATTTTGCCTTTATCCCTATTGTACTTGATCTAGATTAGAAACTCATTATTTCCCACATGCCTCCGCAGAGTTTTCACGAGGATCTGCTCCATGATCTTGCTGGGCAGAGGTGAGACTGACCAGCATGTAGTTTGCCAGGGTCCATCTTATTTTCCTTTTTTAAAATGTAGGTTGTGTTTCCCTTTTCCAGTTGGTGGGAACTTCACTGGACTGCCACAACTTCTCAGGTATGATGGGAAATGGCTTCACAGCTTCATCCACTAGTCTCCAAAGGACATCTCATTAGGTTCCATGGACTTGTACACCTTCAGGTTTCTTAGATGGTCTCAAATCTGATCTTCTCCTACAGTGGGCAATTCTTCATTTTCTCAGTCCCTGCCTCTCCCTTCTGGGCAGTGTGGCTTGAGTCCCTGCTGGTGAAGACTGTAGCACAAAAGTCAATGAGTGCCTCGGCCTTTTCCATATCCTGGGTAACCAGGTCTCCCACTTCCTTCTGCAGAGGGACCATATTTTTCTTAATCTTTTGTTTTATTACTGACATACTTACAGAAGCTTTTTTGCCCTTGACATCCCTGGCCAGATTTAATTCTGTCAGGGTTTTAGCCTTCCTAAGTTGATCCCTCGCTGCTTAGACAGTTTCTCTGAATTACTTGCAAGCTATACAAGCCCTTCATTCCGCCTTCTGTAGGCTTCTTTTTTGCATTGAATTTATCCCAGAATTCATTGTTCCGGGCAGGCCTCTTGGCATTTTTTGCCTGACTTCCTATTTGTTGGGATGGGTTGCTCCTGAGTTTGGAGGAGGTGATCCTTGGATAGTAACCAGTTTTCTTGGGTCCCATCTTCCCTCCAGGACTTTATTCCATGGTATCCTATGAAGCAGTTTCCTGAAGAAACCAAACTGCTCTCCTCAAGGCCAGGGTAGTGAGCTCGCTGCATGTCCTCCTCACTTCCCTAAGAATCTTGAACTCCACCATTTCATGGCTGCTGCCCTTGAGTTTCACACTTTCCATCAGCCCTTCACTGCTGGTGAGAGCACAGTCCAACACAGAATCTCTCCCTGTTGCCAACAGGAAAACATCTCACTTGAAGTCATGAGGGGAGAGGGTGCAGGGAGAGAAAACAATCACAAATTTTTAATGAAAAATCCATCTGATGTCTATTATGTGTGCATATCGCATTTCTCCACTGTCTTACGGGAACTGAATATTTCTAGATGGGGAAAATAAGAAACTTATAAGAATATATAATCTAATAAAAGCTTCATCACGAACATTATGTAGTCTGAAGTGTTTGAATTAAATGCAGAAAGAGATTTAGGGATGCAAATTTTAGAAAGTTGTTTTAACCTTAACAGCATATTATGAAACTTTTGCAGTTTTTAGTTTTGATAATACTTTCCAGTTCACTCAGATGGAAGACCTGCTACAACAGAAATGACAGTAAGATAAATCAGGTGACATTCCTTGAGGGCTCTAAAGAAAGTTAGTAAGAAGAACAGAAACTAAGGTCAAACATCTAAGTAAGACCTAAAAACTTTTTTTAAGTAACATTTTCAAATACATATTCTTCATACATAGCTGCTTCAAAAGGAAGGCAAACTCAGACGTTTATATATGTAAAATAAAAACTAATCACAATCAATACACTTTCACAAACACCAAAATGCACTATGCATATATAGCAGTCATTTTGTTAGTAATTTAGAATGTCTGAAAGTTTGTACTGGATATTACAAAGCTATAAACTACCTTTTCTGAAATCCAAACTATTTAAGGTTGTCAGGAATTTTGTGACCGTGTAAGGCACAGTCTGCAAAGTCTAGATAAAAAATAAGATCAGAATCAGAAATAAGTAGACCTCACCATTTTTTGAGGGAGAAGAGGGAATGTTTGGATTTTTCTCACTTTGATAACATACACTGAGAGTAACTGAATGACTGGATACTATCATAACCTTTGTTAAGAAGTAAATTTTGATGTTTTAAACAAGCTGGATACACTGTCATTTACTAAGAAAAGCTATAAAATCCTAAGCATTTCCCTTCCACTTAGAATTACTATATTTTAAGGTTGAGTTCTGACTTAAATAATCCAGGATTAAAACCATTTAAATCACATGAACTCTTTGTTCTCAATCATCTGCACTTGCATTACTTTGAGAGTGGCAGTGCTGATACCGATAGTTGAAAGAGTATAATAGCACCAGAGTCAAAAGCTACAACATGTTTTCCATTACAAAAAACCTTTCTAGAAGTCCTTTTTCAGTGTGGACAACTGAAAGAAAGAGATAATTTCAAGAGCCAATACATTAACTTCAGTATTACACTGAGAAATATAGGAAAGTAAGAACACAGTGCCTTCATAAAATAGCTTGCATGTGAAGACTTTGGTCTGTGTCACCATCCTGGACTGGTTTCCACTTTCAAAATTCATGAAGACACTCATCAGTCAGTTTGCTCCATACTCCAGCATCAGAGTGGTGGCCAAGTAGTTTCTGCATGCTTTTGTTCATACATACTTCTCACTGTATTTGCAGCAATTCAGGGAACTGGCAAGGGCTAATTTTACAACAGGCACATTTTAGAGGTTAGAGAAGTGAAGTAACTACTACATAAAATCAGCAAAGTACCACCTGCAAGCTCCCATTTAACTAATAAAACATTTGTTCAGTGATCAATTTACATTTTAAGTCTCTTCAGTCTAATGAAGGAATACAAAAATGAAACTACTAGATCTGAAAATGCTAGAAGTTTTTAAAAAATATTCCTCTATTTATGGCACAGCAGCAAAATGTAAAGTATTGCTGCTTGGGCCCATGCAAACGCTAAGGCAAACTGGAATCAGTATTTGGGAAGATCATGCTCCTTTGGACTATGAGACACAGCTTAAATCAGCTTCTCTTGATGGCAATATTTGCCTTCAAAGGCCTTTTTTAGTAGAACAAAAAAAGCTACCCCTTTGTTCAATATCTTCTGTCTTCTTTTGCTCTTAATTAAGCTCTCTATGCATTTTTATCTCCAAATTATACTAACTCCTTTTTCTAAACTCTTGTTACTTCTTTCCATCTTTGCTCAAATATTTGTCGAACAGCAGCAGAACTTCTTTGCATTTTTACTGCAACTTAAAACACACAACTTCAGAACAGTATTTCAAGCTGATTTTAGAGTATTTACCTGAAGTAATATGATTCCTTTTCTTATGAATTATGTACCATGCAGTCATTCCTAGCCTATTGTCTCAAGATAGCTAAGCCTAGGTAAGACTCACCAAAGGAGTTGGTCTTTTGGCAAGGCGAGTTTCTTAAGCAGGCAGGAAATCCCAAAGTGTGTGTGTGACTGTGTGAATGTGTGTGTGTGTACGTGCGCGTGTGTGTGTCTTACTGAAATGAATCAAGTCACCACAAAATCAGACAAGTGGCTACACTGACTCAGATGCAGGAGAGGAAGCAGCCAGCCCTTCTTGGTGACAGTGATCTGTTCAACAAACTCAACAGTCCTATCTGCACATTTCTCTGAAGCCTCATGCACAAAGATCCACAAGGCTATTCTCCCATTATTCATAAATTACCTCACCTCTTTTTTAAAACAGAAAGACGTTCTAACAATGTCACTTGAAGCTAGTACTAGGCTGTGCTTGAAAAATGGGGAGTAAGTGAACACTTACAGGCATTTATTGCAGACCAACTAAAATTCACCAAGCTCTAAGATCTCCTCACTTGCCACGCATAATGCAACACTGTTTATTGCACAGTTTTAAAATGCAAAAATACTAACCAAAAAGCACCATGTCTTTGGCATTGGAAGTCAGCCATTTTACATTAAATATTTGTGCTGGGTATCTCCAAAGGCATATATGAAGGACTGTTTTCAGATTCTTACCCTTGCTTTCAAATTATCCCCAAGTAAAATGTTTCTTTACAATTCTTTGCAGCAGAAGCTGCTGGGATTTTAAAGTTGCAGTGGTAGGGTGATATCCCTACAAAGAAAAAAAGAGTATTAGAGCTCGGCTGGAATTGAAGTGGAATTAAATATACATATATATAACTCTTAATGCATGTCCAATAGAACCCAAATTACTTTTTTGAATTGCAGCCTGCAATTTAGTATGAAGTGTCACCATGTGTGTACCCTAGATTTCATATGTATTTGACTCCATAATTCTCTGAGATATAGGTACATTTTCAGCCTCTTATTACCAAGTGATTTGAGGCATTCACAATTTCCAAGATGTTGCCACTATTTCCTCAGTATTAATTATACTGAAAGTACTTCAACAGTGGACAAATGTCTTAGAACACTGCAGAACAAAAAAACAGTTGTAAGCATGCAAACCAAGGGCAAACTTGTAAAGTTAATGTTTAACTGCTGGACAAGGTTTGTACTCACATATCTGACTGCAGCACCACTAGATCAAGCATATTAGACTCTGTATATGACTGTTTGACTAAATTGCTGTGACTAGTGAATACCGTATTGCTGCACTGGCACAGCAGCAGATAAAAAGCACTGAAAAAACTAGCAACTGATATTTATTTTACCTTTTTTTTTTTTTGTCTGAGAAGTATCACTTTATTTAATTTACAGCAAGTCCATAGTCTTGCTGGCAACATTTCTCTGCAATGAAGACTCAAATTGTTCTCCCCCTCTCCCTGTTCCTTCCTTATCTACTCTTTCTGGAATCAATTTGCATTAGCCTTCACCTCTCTCTTTTAAATGAGGTATAATATTTTCTTCCTTCCTGTTTTTTTTTGTCAGATATTTTTTTTTCCAAATAACCAGAAGAGTAATACCAAGTCACATATACTTTTTAATAGGGTTTTCAAAATACTAAGTAAATGAGTAAAAAGCAGCACCCATGGTATCACTACACAATTTATCACTTCTATTAAAAATCTACTTATTTTCTGTGGCATCAGCCTTTCTCACAATAACCCCAATTAAAAAAAAATTGCTAAGCAGAACCCTGCATACCCTGGGGACCTAAATGGAAACCTGTACCTTTCCCATAAGCCTGACATGTGATGTTTGGAAAAGCTGCAGAGAAGTAAGCCAAAACTTCCAGATAACAGAACATTTTCAGATCACAGAATCACAGAATGACCGGGTTGGAAGAGACCCACTGGATCACCGAGTCCAACCATTCCTATCAAACACTAAACCATGTCCCTCAGGACCCCGTCCACCCGTAACTTAAACACCTCCAGGGAAGGTGAATCAACCACCTCCCTGGGCAGCATATTCCAGTGCCTAATGACCCTTTCCGTAAAAGA
>WAAB01019496.1:36945-52324 GCA_013389865.1 Piaya cayana | reverse complement strand
TCCACAGCCTTTCCCTCATCCAGTAGATGTGTCACTGTGTCATAGAAGGTGATCAGGTTGGTTTGGCAGGACCTGCCTTTTGTAAACCCATGTTGGCTGGGCCTGATCACCCGGTTCTCTTGCAAGTGCCTCATGATAGCACTCAAGATCACCTGCTCCATGACTTTCCCTTCTTCCCTTAATTGTGTTACCCTTAAAACATCCTTGCATCCTCTCAAAGGGTTTGATCCTGGTCCTGTGAAAAGTAATTAACTTTATCAATGCAAGATCAAGCATACTATAGGAGGAGATTCTACTGTCTTATTTTATACCAAAAATAAGCTTGTTATAGTTATCCGTACAATCTAATACAAGGAATTCCATGAAGATACATAAATTGGAGCCTAGTGAGTTTACATGGTCACCAAAGCTTTCTGGGGGCAATTCAAGGTATTAAGTACTAAATGTTATATCATAACATTTGGCTTTATTACAAGAGCTTGAGAGCTTGTTTGTTTATAATTGCTTGCTTTCTGCATCTAACACAATGCTTCTTTGCCTCTCTGTTTATCCAACTTAGATCACTTCCATTATTTTGGTACTGAGGAAAAGGAAGGGATGAAACATTAATCATATCCTTACTAGTTAACTTTGAACTGATAAACTGAGGTTTTTTATAGCTAGTTTGAATAATGATGGTTATACCTGGGTTATCAAGCCTACAATTACATCGTACATGTTATTTATCCCAACATACACAACTAGCTGTGCTTTGTGTATGTAATTTTTAATATAAAGTAGCTTCATTCACATACTATTTAAAAAAAATAAAATCTATCCATTATTAAAATACACAGAGACAGATTTCTTTGCAAAGAAACATGAAGTCAGTCCCTTCTGTTTTTTTAATTCATGACTTACAATCTATTAGTTGTGTCCATTTTGTGATTCTTTGTATAGTCTTTGTGCTGTAGAGACAGATGATGTTTCTTTGTTAAATGCTTTGCTATTTCCTGTTGTGAGAAATTAATTGACTGTTACTATTCAAGTCCTAACAAACAGCATTTCTACTGTCCTTTGCTAATTATGCTATGTCTGCATTTTACATAGCATTTCACACTACATTTGTTTTTCTATTATATATTTTAGGGAAGCATATTTGTAAGAATGTGCATTTATGTTCATATTATCTTGACCTAAAAGACCGCATCTGATTGCTTCTCAAACGTATGCAAATAATTGGCTTGGAAACAACACACAAATACAAGTGCTGCATTCAGTGTGAATGCAAGAAAAGTTAAATTGGGCTGGCACTTTAAATAAGCTCAACTTGCCAGTTTAAGTGGGTGTTTTTCTTAGGGTAATAATGCAGTGGATCTGTCTTTGGGAAAATAACAATTATGTCTACTTACCTCACTGAAAACCAAGCCTAACCTGCTGGACAACCCAAATACTAGATTGAGGTAAATGTAAAATGGTGGTCAAGAGTGAGGGGGGAATATCAAAGACAAGCTCTTAATATTCCCACACGTGCTCTCAGACAATTATCAGAACAAAATTAACGTCTTTCATGGGCAAATAACAAGTGACTTAAAAATAGCTGCAGTGGTGGTTTGTTGTAGTTTTAAAAGTCTAAGAACTCAGGAAGGACAAAATCTATAAGCAAAGGTAATATATCTTCTTAGATCAACTAGAGTAGACAGAAATATAAGGCACTGGGTCACAGAAGTCCTTTAAGCTTAAAACCAGTAGCAATGAAGCTTTGAAAATGGAATATGATTGCAAAATTGCTGTTGGGAGTTGACTTCAGGGTTACACATAGTTTTTAAGCAGTATCTGTTAATTTATCTGAAGGACAAAGAATTGTGGCCTCAAAAAACATGGGGTTTTTTTACAGCAATTCTAAATCTCCATTCCCCACTAACCTCTTCCCTGCCCTCAACAAAAATCTGGGTCTCTACTACCTTTCCTCCCATCCTCATTAGCTCTTCTTTTCCTTCCCTTTAAAAAAGCATCGACTCTATTCTTCTCAGGATGGTTTATTTCACCTATACATTGAGCAACTGTCTCAGACACCCTCTAGCTGAGGAGCAGCAGCAACTTTCATTTTCACACCTGATGGAAGGGCTGGTGTCTCTGAAAAGCCCGTCTACTTTGTCGAACCATACTCATAGCAAACAGGAGACATTACCTCTGCCTATAAAAGTTCTCCTGCTTAAAAGGCAGTTTACCAAACAGACATGAAAGGTAACTAAAATAAAACCAAAATTAATCAAAAAGTTATTCTGAAAGACAAAGTCTATAATAGTTACTGCGAGATCATGTTACCTCAGAGTTACAACTGTTCAATATTTCCTTGGAGAAGCAGAGGAGAAATACAGAAGTTTTTGATATAACATGTAATGTTATATTATCTTACACTGTCATTTAGGAAGAGAAAATCTGAACTAAAATTTCAAAGACTAATCTGCTGTTGAAACATGAGGCAAATTCAATTAAATTTCTGCAATGTCAAGTTCAAAGAAATTAGAGCACAGAATCCATTACATAAGGCAAAAATAATTTTTAAGCACATAAGGCAAAGTACAGTAACATCTTAAACATTTCTATTGTGAAATAGCCTATTCTTATTAATTAGAGCTGTTTATACAGTTTGTACGGATAAACAATTAACACAGTGTAATCAAGCCTTAACTTCTGCATTTCCATAACTGACACCATCTGGCCAAAACCTCAAATACAGAATTACATGTTATCACAGTAAGGGTATCTGACACCAGCTGGAGCAGCTTAAGCAGTTACCATCACCACAGCTGCTGGTCACCAACCCTGTAGACCAGCCAGCAGCAGAAAGCACACTGATGTTGTTCATCTCTTTTCACAGCAAAGGCTTAGGCCTAGTTCCCTAGAATTACTGTGGCTATGACAGAGAAAAAACAACAACATTAGTGTAACCAATTGAGCTTCTTGAACTTTAAAAGGTAGTAGTGGCTTTAATATAAAAGCTTATAAAATTACCTTCACAGGCAACAATTCAGTCAGAAAAGACAGTATTCAAAGCTCAAGCACATGCTAGGCTGGCACATGATAATCCAAAGCTCAGGCAACGGACAGATCTCAAACATTCTGCTGCAATGACAGACAGGTTGAGAAAAATCATTTTAAATCATGATGTCTGGCAACTCACTGCATCTGTTAACACAGTAACTGTAAGTAAAAAGTCTTTATGTAATGCATAAAAATCTGTAGTCACCACTAGTCTCTACAAGTTTCCTCTATGCAGAGGAAATGGTGCAGGCATCATTTTAGCTACAACCATGAAGATTTGCTTCAGATAAGTCAATTATCAAATTACTGCTGATGCCAAAATCACTCTGAGCTCTTTTTCTGACTAAACTTCACTACCACCCTTTCCACATTAGTTCCTTCCTCTGAATAAGCCTTCACCACTCGTACTACTTCTATTTTTCTTTTAAAGTGAACCCACAAAGATAACATCAGCTGGCTTACCTGATGAACCCCTCTATGCCACCAGCAATAAATGGGAAAAATTACAAACCAAAATCCATAAGAGTTTTCAAGACAATTCCCAAAATTCTTCTCCACACCAACTTTATTTTTTAAAAAGAAAAACCCTCTACAATTTTTTTTTTCATTTGTGCAACTCTTGCCTATCTTACGCATACACTTTCCATAAAAAGTTGGCTAATAGACAAAATAAAGTTATCACCAAACAGAAATAATTACTACACAATGATTTTGTTTAAACCAGAGGTGAAATACAGCTTTTATTGCAAATACTAAAGGGATGGGATTAAAAGGAAAATAAGTAACTGCAGCTGCAGTGTTCTGAAAGCTATGTACTACTTTTTTTACTCCATCCCCAAAGCAAAAAATCTCTTCCTGTGGCCTTCAACATATCCATGTCCAAAGGAAAAATTAAGCCAGTTTATTACCTTGTATTTCCCTCTAATGAACTGTTTCTTTTCAAGCTATAGTCCCTATACCAACACAATCAAATCCGTGATGACACTCCATGCCATGCACTCCCCACCAAAACCACAAGTGTTTCACTTCAGCAAGGACTTCAGAACTAGATGCCCAGAAAATAATCTAATGTCCCTTCCTCTAATGACTAGCCAGCAGGAGTGTTCAGTCACAGTGTAATCACTCCTCCACCATAGCCAGCACTATTGCATTAAACTGTAATTTAGTTGGTCTACTTCTTGGAGTCATTTATTACATTTAGAGTTCTGTGAGGAGTCACAGGGCTATAAATGAAGCTGTAAAAAAACAACACTTATCAGCTGGACATCTATTTTTATTACATGAAAGTTTGGCAAATATGGAGATTTATTACTTGAGCAATGCCCTAGGAGAACACCATTTATACAGTAAAGTGGAGGCGATTTTTCTTCCATTCTGTAGTTTCCTTCATTTGGTACTTGCATGCTGTTTGAAAGTTGAACTGGGTACAAATTCTAATGTGCATTTAATCTCAATGTGAGATTTAAGTTCTGACAAACAAATACAGTCTTTTAAAGCATGCCTGATCATGCTTTAATGCTGACAATATGGTGCTAGTATCTACGTGGGTTTTTTAAGTTAGTGAGCAGGGTCAATAGATGAGATAGAATATCTGACATGCACCTAGTCCCATGTTCTGTGAAGAGAGCTTTGTAAATGCTGGAACTTTATATACAGGGCTAGACTGAAGTCTAAAGCTTTACATTAATCAATTAAAATTGTACACCCTATATTAGTCACACATAAATTTTTAAAAATTGCTTTTTCAGTATTAAGAAATTGTTTTTGTTCTATGTTTAGCAGAACTTTTCAGTAAAAACAGATTTTTAGACAATCTGTCACTTAACAGGAAGTTGCAAGCAACTAATAAGACAAATTGGACAATCTTTTCCTTTTTAAAAAGTCCCAAAATATTGATTTTACATTCTTCAAAACTACTACCACTGTAAACAGAGGTATAATACCATGGGTATGAAAAGTGTCTGAAAACATACCTCTTCTCTGACATTTTAAGAATCTGCTCCATTTGTGTCATTTTAAGCAAAGCTGCAAAGTACAAATATATGATTAAAAACTGTTTTGGAGAAACTTGCATACAGCAGATCCCATGCAGGAAGTTTTATAAGTAGAAAATTAAAATGGTAATGAAATAACTCCACTATTATTATAGAACAACAACTCCTTGATGGCTGGGATGGAGAGGGCCCTTCCAAACACACATATATATGTATATATACATACTTTAATCTTACATCTGTGCTAAATTTGGTTACCTCAAAATACACTGTACAGCACTGAAGTATGATGTAAAGAAGTAGGCAGTTTTTCTACATATAAGCTCCCTAATTTTGCAAGATTTTCTATGAAGCAGTATGTCCTGGTTTTAAAATGTTAAGCATAACTGCACTAATCTTTACCCAGGTTGGTGATACTCTACTGCAACAATAAAAGAAGAAAAAAAAAAGATATTGCATGAAAATGTTATATGTAAACTGGTAAAGGGAATCATAAGGAATGACTCAGGACTTATCAGTTGGTATGATTTTTTCATGGAAGAAAATTTCTCGTATCATAACAAGAATCTTGCAACTACTTAAAATATACTCCTTACTAAGAAATCAAGGTTCATATTTGCTTTAAACTGTGCCAGGATAGGTTTTTTCACTTCCAGAAAATTCTAGTCAAGCCTCCAATGGACTGAAAAAAATCTCAGATATGTGCATGTGGATGTATTGTGGCCTCTACCACCTCACTGATTTAATGTGATAAATCTAGCTGTGTACTACCAAATAAAAAAAAAAAAAGAAAATGAGAAAGAGCTGCAAGCCAGACCATTAGGAGACCTGACTATTGAGTAACTGTGTCAGTGGAATCAATACAGTAATTATATGCTAACTTAAACTGATTTTTCATTTATGTTATATTGTCAATTTAATTCTAAGATATTTTTTTTTCTATGCTGATTTTTAGAAGTGACCAGTTTTCAGAAAAAGAACTACAACTGAGAACAAGTCTCCTTAGTATTGCCTACACATATTTTCTGATTTACACTTGTGAAAAACAGCAACATTTACTATGAAAATTCAGGCAACTGTTATAATAACTTTGTGAGCAGCATTACATTCTCCTCATCGTGTGTTTACTTACAAAAATGTAGTAAGTACACACACGTGTCACTCTGCTTACTTGGGCCGATTGCTTGTAATTAATGATTGCAAGAAGTCCAGTCTAAGGTTTCCCAAAGTGAGCAGGTTGCAGCTGGGGTACAGAAGTGGTAGTCACCTTCCCTGGAAGTGTTTAAGGCACAGGTGGACGAGGTGCTAAGGGGCATGGTTTAGTGTTTGATAGGAATGGTTGGACTTGATGATACGGTGGGTCTCTTCCAATCTGGTGATTCTATAACTCTATGATTCTATATGCTGTACAGTTTTGCCTTCAGGGCTGGTTTCACAATCAATTTAACCAAGATTAAGGGCAAGCCGCAACTGAAATCGTCCGTGCTGTCACCGCACCTCTCTCCTCTCGCACCCCTCTCCCGGCCAGACTGCATCACTGCCTGCAGGTCAGACTCTCAGTGTGTACCTGATTAGTTGACCAGTTCTCTGACCCAACTTGAGTGCAGCAATACCAGCAGTGGTGGCACATGGAACATATGTGGTTGCCACTTTTCACAGGACACACATATAGGCATGCAAAAATTAGCATGGAACCATGGACTAACAAAAACTATTTACTACCTTGTCCTAAAATAACACGCAAGGCAGAAAATATAATGGGTAACACTAAATGCTATATATAAATTTATATAAATTGACATATGGGCTATTTGACAAACAATATAGAGAATGATGATGAAAATCAATATATCAGCCCTAAAAACCTCTCACAGGAAGTTCAATGCTGCATACACAAAAATCTCATTTAAGAAAACCATGGGCTTTATGACAGGCCCCCTCTTGTTTACTTAATTGTACATGAATTAGCTGAAGTCTAGATTCTAGATGTCCTCCTCTCATAAAGTTCTATAAAGCACTAAAAATGTCATTAACTGGCAAGGTTCAATGAAAATTCCTGTCTAGTCTTTTGCAGAGTCTGTACTGGGTCTGCAAAAAAATGCTGAGTCCTGATATATTCAGACAACAGCCAGCTACTATATTCAATATTAGACAGAGATTCAGACCTCAATAAACTGGTAGGACAGAAATCAGAATTTTCAACATTCTTGTTTTCAAGAGTGCACCACAACGTATGATTAAAAGCCAAAATAGATTTTAATCATATAGCAACACACTACAATGACTCATTGAACACAAATGTCAACAAGAGATCTCAGTCAAGTTAGTTTATCTTTAGTACATTATTCAGGAGCAGCTGAACATAAAAGTGAAAGAAAAAGACCAAGCATGAGGTTCTTTTCTAGCTAAACATGCTTACCACAGGACGTAGGGTGAAACTAAAATGGTTTACCAAATAGATTTACAATAAAAAAGCCAAAATATAAGCCTCACTAACCAGGATAAAAGTATAAAAGGGAAACAATGCATGGTAAGAGCCCGGATTCCCCCATACGTTCAAGTTGATAAATGTGGTCCTTAGTATCAAACAAACAGTAAAGAATCAGACAAGATCTTTAGCAAACATAGATAAAACTATTACAGATAAACTGTACAGCCTTTAACTAGAGCAGATTTGCGTTACTTGTGAGCGAACATATCCATGAAGCAAACAAAGAAAAACAATGCAACCCAAAAAAAAGAGTCTTTAAAAATATTCCACCTGCAATTTTAGTGGCTTTCCTAAAATCAACAGCTCGCCAGAAATACCATGGTAAAAATCAAATGTAAATATACCTGCAACTATTTACGACATGCTGTATATGACTTTAACTATTTCACCTTTAAAGTTGACATTTACAGGACTTTCCAGTTAATGGAAAACTTCTCATAAGGATTCTACATCAAGCCCTGCCAACCTGGCTGATTTTGCTATATTATGTTAAACACAGTGGTAAATGCCACTGTCCTCCCACCAACTTTTGGTGGGGGTTTTTTGTCAGCTACTAATATGAAACACTTTTAGACAGTGTTAAAAATAAATCCTTAAAGAACATGACAGCACCTACGGCTAAATATCCCTAGGTATCCCCAGTCAGCTTGTAGTTTGAATTTCATAGACACTTCTATAAAAACTGAGCACAGTTGTATCCTAGGATCAAAATCACACAGCAGGAAAAGCCCAGTCTTTTCAACTTCCCTCAGTCAAGAAAGCTTCCATACCCAATTTTTAAGGAAGTGCTAAACATACCCTTGAAAAGAAGCCGATGATATACTTTACTGGCAAGTCTGACCATCCTCAGATGTTCATTTCCATTCTACTCCAGACAATCTATTTATTTGAAGAGTGGGCCAGAACTGTTGGAATCATTACTATAGAAACAGCAGATTTCAGGTATTTAAATATGAAGAACAGGAAGAGATACACAGACACACTGCTGTGTAAAGATACTACATTAGATAATGTGTGTGATCTAGCACTAAAAGCAGAGATCTAAAATGAGGTAGAATCTATATATAAGTATTCTTTCCCATTTCTTCTGTTTATTAATGCATAGAAAAAGAAATGCTATGTTCTATACACCAAATGATCTGTCTCTGATCACTCGAGCAGTGATAAGATGTAATATAAAACTAACAAGAAAAACCCTCAAAAAGCACAACTCTGCTTTTAATTTCTAAAGATGGGGCACATAACTGAAGGAAGAAAGTTTATCACAACATATGCTTCTTAAGAAAGATAAACTGTTAAAATTGTTTGAGTTAAACACTCAAGGGAAGGTCCCAATCTCAAGTAAAATGCTTGACTAAAAGTAGTCACTCCTGGGAAAATTATACTGATCAATGAGTTATTTAAGTGAACTTATTATTAAACTGACAGGTTTGAAACAAGACTGATGCTCCAAAATGGCATGTAGTAGGATGACTTCCTTTTAACATGCTCAGATTTTAAAACATGACCCTTTAGCTAAAATATATCCTCCTTATGTCATGTTTTACTGGACTGACACTGTAAAGAAAGTTACAGTATAAATTCTGTAGCAGCCACTAGTCATGAACTGGAATCTGTCTGGACTCATCCATATAGATAGAGACAGACAGAAGATACCATTTGACATTAAATCAGTTCAAAAGCTACAGGCCAACCAGGCAGAAAGGTTTGAGATTATCACTAACATTCTCTTTCCTGCAAGTCTTTACTGGGGCAACGGTATAGCAACAAAACCACTTTAAAATACAGTGGTGGCCTTGCTTTTTGCTCACAAGTACAAGAAACTACTTGCCGCTCCCTCCACATCTTGATTCTAAAACACAGGGGTGGTAACAAGGTACTGCCAGATAGATGCAAGCAGGCTGGCCTAGCCAAGCCCTTTGCTGGTACGCTCTTCTTGCAAACTTTGGTGTTTGTCTCCCCCTGGCAGACTATGAACAGAGAGGGCAAAGTTTGCTCCACCTAGAACAGCTACACCTACCAAGGCCCCCTCTAGGATCAACACAACTTAATTCATCTTCCAGTTATTACAAAATCCTCACCTCAGGCACACCAAGAGCCAAAACCAGCAAGACCACCAAGATTAAGCAGATTCTGAGACACCAGTTTGACCAGCATGTGGCCAAATGGGCAGGTGTGGCACGCTTGCTCTGGAACCCACTGTACTAAACACTTAGAAAAAACTATTAGTCCAGTACATATACACAGATTTCTCTGCACTTACCTGCTGTGGTGGTGGAAGATGAAAATACAGCTCAGTCTGTGATTGGACAGGATTGAACAGAAAAGGTATGAAAGAATATGTGTAATTAGCATAAACATATATGAAATCTGGATCAATAACACATGAAAGTACACGGGTCCAGAATTCCTAATACAAGAATGCCTTTCTTACACTCTTTGAAAGATACCAAACCACCATATTACAACCATTGTCCAAATGCCACAGAACACCTCATCCACTGAAGTGCATGACAAATCAAAGTCTTGGCTAATACTTGTATTAAGCTTTGATCAGCAGAATCAAAATAAGTTCTCTATGCTGGATCTACACTCAACTTCTAGACCTACTCAACATAATCCATCTCATTAATTGTTGCATCTGCCTCACTTCTATACTGACCACTTTTTTGCGTTAGTTTGCCACAGACCCTGTCCAAAGATTTCACTGCTTGGCATTCAGTTGATTGGCAGTTGTTCGGCATTTGTTCGGCCCTTACTCAACTATTTCCAAAAAGCTACTTTCAAAGTGTGGATGGCACACTTCAAAGTCTCAACTACAAGAAAATTTTAATTTACAGAAAAAACAGCTACATTCTTCTGTTCTGTATTTTCTAGGCCATGAAAATTTAGCAATGTTTACACATTAGAAGGACATAGAGCAACATGTGCAATGTAGATGGATCAACCCCATTATCAGATCAGATCTACCAGCTACTCTATTTCATTGTCACAAGTCACCATGGTGAACAGATAAACTAAAAGATCTCCTCCTCACTCTGAGTTAGTATGAGCTGGATCTTGCCACTGTGAACTTTCAGGGTGACAACTGCTCTGTTTACCACTTGAGAATTCTTAAGCACTTAGATTTTACTGAAAATAAACTTGAAGCTATAGGCAATATGAAACAACTTAGCTTAATGTGTCAAAATTACAGAACTGTTTAACTTTCTAAAAACTTCCCTTAATCATACCAAGACTTTGCAATTCTTATTGAAAGCTAACTTGGTTAACACAGAAGATGATGATTAAAAAAAAAAGAGTGCAGTAGACGATGACTATTATTTTTGGAGATTTAAAAGATTTTTTGCAGCCTTATAAGATGTTCTAAATTACTCAAGTCTGCTGATAATCAGACATCTTTCATACTAGCACTGAGGCAAGTGTTCCAACCTTCTTTCACTGCACTTGCGAAAAAGTTCTGGTTTAAAAAACCGTGTTTTCTTAAATGTATAAAGGTACTGTACTAGGTGCCTTAAACATAGCAGTAAAACTACCTAAACTACAGTTGGAATCTACCAGCAATGCAATGGCTAGGCAGATGCATCTGTATGCATACACACATTACGGTACTATTTTCTCCAACAATGTCAACTGATTTAGAGTTCTACTTTCTTTGGACAATGCCTGGCTTTAATAGTTAGGTGGCTCTGAAGCTACCAAGCAATATCTCTGTAGACTTGACATCTTTCTTCCACTATGTATTATGCTTCATCCATCTGTTCTTCATCATCTCCAATACAATTCCAGGTGGCAAGTTGTGTTCTCAGGAACAAAGCAGTGGCGTTCTGCTCCCAGTTTACAGGATTTCTAAAAATACATGCTTTTTTTTTTTTTTTTAAGAAAAAAAAGTTTCCCTTGTATACCTGTCACTGGGCACTGGAACAGGCTACCCAGGGAGGTGGTTGAGTCACCTTCCCTGGAAGTGTTTAAGGCACAGATGGATGAGGTGCTGAGGGGTATGGTTTAGTGTTCAATAGGAACGGCTGGACTTGATGATCCGGTGGGTCTCTTCCAACCTGGTTGTTCTATGATTCTATGATTCTAATTTGGGATATCAAGCCAACCATGTGTCTAGCTAGCACAGAGATTTGCAAAAGCAAGCAACCTTCTTTTATGGAAAGATACTTCTGCAAAACATCATTGGCTTAGCGTACTTCTAAGTCACCTTAGAATAGAATTTCATAGAATCATTTGGTTGGAAAAGACCTTTGAGATCATCGAGTTCAACTGTACCTGCCATATCCCTGAGCACCTCATCTGCCTGTCTTGTAAATCCCTCCAGGATCTTCAGGCATATGGTTGCCCTCAGACAGGTTGTCCACAGTTGTTTCTACACAAACAAGTGAGTTCACCAGTGATAGTCTTTGAAATCGCCTAATAAGATACTTTTAGGACAGTAAGGTTCAGAGCATTATTACCAGATGGAGTCACCCTAATCAACCTACATTCTAGTACATTTATTTCATTGCATAATCCTTTATTCCATTATTCTTGATATTCTTGAGATCTTGCACATACACTAATCTCCTTAGAATTTGGGGATTGCATCATGTTTGTAACAGGAAGGCACAATCCTTAATATCCAGCTTTTATACGGTTAGATGGCTTGTCATCTTCCCCTGGTATGGGCACAAATAATGGAAAACTTCCTTGCCATGTAGAACAGTGACAATCAAGTCCCTGGGATCAGTCCTAATGTTTTTCTCAACTGAAATGTACCACCTTTTTGCAGCTCTCCCAAAAGTTCTTTTCTTAGTAAGGTAAGTCAAGTATAAACTTCCCATTAGAGTTTACACAATTATGTGAATAAGAATTTTATTCTGCCTCATACAGATAGCAGGGAATGGGAACTTAAGTATTCTGTATACTGACAGACCCATGCTGAGAGATGTGCACTCCAATGCTTTTCCATCCAGGAATTTTTCAACTGTTTCCCACCCTTTTATCTCATTACCTTCCACTAGAAGGGGGGGGGAAAAAAAAAGTGACTGAAATCTATAGCTTTTCTTTTTAACATAGAAATGTACTATTTATTTCCCAAAATAACTTTTAATGTTTGTAGTACAAGAGTATACTGCATTCTTGCTTTCATCACTATTACCTGCAATAATTCCTTTACTTCCCTAAAGATGATGAGCAAAATATGCCCAAATTGGTTTTATAAGATGGACCCTATTTTGTTATTATTTTTCTCAATTATGGGCATCTCACTGTGTTGTAACTTTGGATTTTTTAAGTAAACATATTTTTCTCCATTTTGATCACATCATACAAATTTTTAAAGAGCCGGTAAGGCATATCACAAAAATAAATGTGGAGAGGAAATGAAGATACTTTCCAGAACTATTTATAGTAATTCTGTCATGCCAAACTGATTGCATTTCCTCCTATGCAGAAAATGCACAAGACAGCTGCATACAAAATAGACACCATCAACTTTTCAACTTGCATCCAATATAAAAAACAAGAGGTAAACATACTCATAAGTAGACTAAGAGTTTTCAGTTTACACAGGGAAAGAAAACTTATTGTGGCCAAATCTTGAAACCAACAATTTGTATAGATAGCCATTTATTTCTGTGAAATATATTCATGTATAAGAACTTCTAAAGATTAGGCTTATTTTCTTAAGAATTACATTTCCACATTGGTACAATATTTATTTTAATGAAAGCACTTAGATACAAGTAAATTGTTGGTAATATGAAGTTGTAGTTTTCACTTTTTTAATTAAAGGAAGCTGTAAAGTGTACTTAAAACCTAAAGCTTCCCCCAAGTATCTGGAAACTGGCCAAGAGCTACTGGTTTCTGCAAGGTATTGGTGTTATTAACTACAGAAGCTGAATTCTGAACAGAGATAGATAATATGTCATTTCATGTCTTTGGTAAGTTATGCATTGTCTATCTATCTCTTCATGTTAAAATTTGTTAGCTTCAGGGTCAGAAGGGCATTTAGTTTACATGGGCAGACAAATCCAATGGACAGGACACCTGAAATCAGTTAGTTCAAAGTTAAATTAAAAACATTTTGTCCCCCTCCTGTTTCCTCTCATGTCCTAAGGCATTAACAGAGGATTTAGTTGCAGTGGTTCCATTGTACGCAATGTTTAACACCTTGAAATTCCCTTTCATCAAGGGGGCATGATCACACAAGATATTAACACACCTGACTATATCTTCACTAGAAGAATACCAGGACACATGAATTACATGGAGTTATGAGATTGGACCAGATATTAAATGTTTTTTCAGCCTTTTGCTACTCTGCCTACCTGTTGCTTTACTGCTGAAAGATCTCCCCAGGAAGATCTCACAGAAAGAAGTCAAGATCTGCTTCACTTGATTAACTCCACACCTAGCTTTGAATCTTTTAAATTTTAATATTACACTGAATTTATCTGCAGTGCACACAGTTATTTTAATTGAGGCTATTCCTTCAAGTCACTGTTCAGAAAATAATTAATTTGCTATAGAATAGCCTATATAGATATGGCTTACTAGAAATATTTTGTTTAGAAGCATATGGTGGTGCATATGCAGTAAACCTTTACTAGTGTCTATAAGCACCAATTCCATAGCCTGGTATTTCCACCACATTGTGTAAACAGGTGAAAAAGGCAACAAGTGACCCTCCCACACTAAAAAAAGGAACAGAACTTAGGCAGAAAAAAGGTAACCAGACACTCAGTTTACAATAAACTACATAGAACAAAGCATCCCCCTTCTGCAATGATGTTTATTCAAATAGTATTTATTTGATTTACAAAGTTTACACCAAGATCAAAAACATTCAAACAATTCCACAATGACTACAGCATGACTTATGATCACTGGCAAGGGAACCTCAGTTTTACCAACAGAAATAATGGTAGACAAATCCACCTGGGGAAAGTAGGAAGGCCACAGACGCAACCCCAAACAAACACATCCCTAAGGTTTCAAGGGAATCCACAAACTGTTCCTGAGCTTCTTCACCACATCTCTTAGAAAAAGTCCATCACACTTAGCTTCGGGGTGCACAATAATATGTACAAATAAGATACTTCCATTTAAGAAGAAAAAAAATACTTTGTGTTAGTTAGTACCCCACTACAAAGTGGGGAATGTAAGAATATAAAGCTTTCCTTTGGATATCTCTCTGTGTATCAGACTCTTCTATCTGCCTTTTGTTAATAAGTACATCAGAAGCTAGGAATATCTAAAAGTAGCCAGCATTTTAACAACCTGCAAAAGTAAATGCACTTCAGGACATTCTGGCCTCCAATTTCCAGCATGTTTCTAAAGCAGTGAGGATCACATTACTTCTCCTGATTACCTGCACACTGTACTTCACAACTAGATTTCAGCCACACCATTCAAATTATAATTCAGAATATGTGTTCCTACTTAGATGCTGTTGTTTTGGAGTGAAGAAAAAAGGACAAGGACCATGTTACATTATGTTCTGACCTTCAGATGATTTTTGGAAGCAGTTTATAATGCATTTATCTACTTAGATAGCTTAAAGAATATGCTCAATAGCCTGGCCTCTCAAAACCAGTCTGCTTTCTTCATTTCAAAACCATTTCTCTTCTTCTACGTGATTTAGCAGTAAAAAAAGGCATCCCAGGCACACTTCTGAAGTAAAATCAAAAGTGAAAGTCTAACAATATGCCCATAGTATGCTAGCTATCATCTGCTTCCAGCATGTCAGCTTAGCACATGGTTCAGTCCTCTCAAAAGGGGCAGAATATGCTGGACTCCTGAAATCTGGTCCTTAACATCCTGGTTACCACATGAAAACACTTATGCTATTTTAAGTCACAAAGACAGGCAACAAAATTAA
>WAAB01019496.1:26468-36728 GCA_013389865.1 Piaya cayana | reverse complement strand
AGCTGAAAAATACCTGCTGAAATTAAGCAAGAATAAGCCTGAGTTGCTTAACCAATAAAAGACATCATGTCAAACTGAGAGATAATTAAAAAAAAAAAAAGGAAAAGAAAAAAATGCTCTTTTATTTTAAAGATGCCTTTTTATTTTAAAACAGAAGACTGTAAAAACCCCAAACACTGCATGAAAAATTAGCTCAGGAGTGTTAAGGATAGAGTGGACTAACACTATTGTGCTAACCTGATCAACTTGAAACCCAACTTCCACAGCAGTACAGTGTACTTCAGGTTTTTTTTTTAAAAAAACAAACAATATGCAGATAAATAAAATTTATAAAACACCTTCTAATCTGAAGTTCTCAATAACTTCTTATAATCAAACATGGAATCAGAATGTGACGGATAGCTTTCACTACAATTNAAACATCCAAACAATTCCACAATGACTACAGCATGACTTATGATCACTGGCAAGGGAACCTCAGTTTTACCAACAGAAATAATGGTAGACAAATCCACCTGGGGAAAGTAGGAAGGCCACAGACGCAACCCCAAACAAACACATCCCTAAGGTTTCAAGGGAATCCACAAACTGTTCCTGAGCTTCTTCACCACATCTCTTAGAAAAAGTCCATCACACTTAGCTTCGGGGTGCACAATAATATGTACAAATAAGATACTTCCATTTAAGAAGAAAAAAAATACTTTGTGTTAGTTAGTACCCCACTACAAAGTGGGGAATGTAAGAATATAAAGCTTTCCTTTGGATATCTCTCTGTGTATCAGACTCTTCTATCTGCCTTTTGTTAATAAGTACATCAGAAGCTAGGAATATCTAAAAGTAGCCAGCATTTTAACAACCTGCAAAAGTAAATGCACTTCAGGACATTCTGGCCTCCAATTTCCAGCATGTTTCTAAAGCAGTGAGGATCACATTACTTCTCCTGATTACCTGCACACTGTACTTCACAACTAGATTTCAGCCACACCATTCAAATTATAATTCAGAATATGAGTTCCTACTTAGATGCTGTTGTTTTGGAGTGAAGAAAAAAGGACAAGGACCATGTTACATTATGTTCTGACCTTCAGATGATTTTTGGAAGCAGTTTATAATGCATTTATCTACTTAGATAGCTTAAAGAATATGCTCAATAGCCTGGCCTCTCAAAACCAGTCTGCTTTCTTCATTTCAAAACCATTTCTCTTCTTCTACGTGATTTAGCAGTAAAAAAAGGCATCCCAGGCACACTTCTGAAGTAAAATCAAAAGTGAAAGTCTAACAATATGCCCATAGTATGCTAGCTATCATCTGCTTCCAGCATGTCAGCTTAGCACATGGTTCAGTCCTCTCAAAAGGGGCAGAATATGCTGGACTCCTGAAATCTGGTCCTTAACATCCTGGTTACCACATGAAAACACTTATGCTATTTTAAGTCACAAAGACAGGCAACAAAATTAATTGCTGGTTGCTTTATGGTTAACAAAGGCACCCAAGGGTATATGTAAGGAAAGTCATCAGTAGTAGAATGAAAATAAGAGTTTTAAAGCAAGAGCCTCTGAGAGTGCATTCATTTGCACCCCATGTTAAGCCTGATCTCCAGAGTCAAGATCAAAAGTGCCTTGATATGTTCTCACCAGAAACACCTCAACTTCATAATTCATTCTCTGCACAAGAAGTTCATTGACTTTAGCTACAGAATGTAAGCAAACAGATGGCTTATGTTGCCAGAAACGTGCTGAAGACATAAAGAAATATAAACTCAGAGGATTCAGAATGTTCACTGGACCCAAGAGAGAGGGCAGGAAAAAAGAGAACGGAAGTAGTAGACAAGACCACTTATACATATCACGCCTTCTGAAATAAGAACATAAAAAAGCAACACAGACACTAGTAGCCTTACATCTGAGTCATCAAACAGAGGTCAGAAAAGAAAGCATTTCTCACTCAAGAGTAGCTGTTATGAAGGTCAGTGTGTAATATGTGCAGCTGAAAGATACCTGCTGACATTAAGCAAGTATGAGCCTGAGTTGCTTAACCAATAAAAGACATCATGTCAAACTGAGAGATAATTAAAAAAAAAAAAAGGAAAAGAAAAAAATGCTCTTTTATTTTAAAGATGCCTTTTTATTTTAAAACAGAAGACTGTAAAAACCCCAAACACTGCATGAAAAATTAGCTCAGGAGTGTTAAGGATAGAGTGGACTAACACTATTGTGCTAACCTGATCAACTTGAAACCCAACTTCCACAGCAGTACAGTGTACTTCAGGTTTTTTTTTTAAAAAAACAAACAATATGCAGATAAATAAAATTTATAAAACACCTTCTAATCTGAAGTTCTCAATAACTTCTTATAATCAAACATGGAATCAGAATGTGACGGATAGCTTTCACTACAATTTTAAACAGAGAAAGATCACATATCTTTTGCCAGCCAGTGCTGTCAGCCCTAGCTCCCGGGGAGATCGGGGCCCATGCCCACTGGATCGCTGAGCTGGCAGGAGCACACACACACAAAATGCACCCGCTTCTGCCGAACAGCTGCACCCAAAGCATACCTCCCAGTAACAACAAAGGGCCTTTTTTAATCAACTTTTGATGGATAATGAATGCATTCATGGCTGTGACAAGCTGAATATCACCCATAAGTATGATCCTCAATTATTTTTCTGAGAGTTCTTTAACAGTTTCTTAATACTCCTAAAAAGGTAATTTAGTCTAATAGCAGAGACTTGCATGTATAGAAATTGACTGCTGTTTAACGTTATTTAAAATTAAAAGCGTATTAGAACAAACCACAACTCATCTTCACACAGTACACATATTTTGCTATCAACAAGATTAGAACAGGTACGATGCCTGGAAAGGCAAACTTGAAACAATGATCTGAAAAAACAGCTGTTTCAGAGGCCACAAAATACATTAGGGATCCAAATTCATTAGCTGTTGCTCCTGTACATGAACACAAGCATCCTGGACCTGATTAGAAAGTAGCTTAACTCTCATCTCCCCTTGCTTCCCCCACAGCATGTTCCAGGCATAACAGGCACACTTTTCCTCAAAATTAAAACAGGAAAAGAAAGAGGATCCTGCTTTTCCCCTCATCATCTAACCGGTCCGCTCAAGAAGAAATGGACCTGAGATCTGCTGCCCAGGGTCTGAAGATATTGATGCTCCTGCCTCCCACAGGAGCTTGCTTGGGACACCCTTCTTGCCTTTGTTTTTGTACCTGTTTTACCCAAGAAGGAAAGGCTGCCTGGGACAGACATCCAACAAATCAGAAAGAGTCTGAGCCTGATGCCTAAGAGTTGGCAACACATTCTAGTCTCTTCGTGCTATTTTTTTAGGGGTTGTTGGTTTGTTTTATTTTTTTTTTAACCTTCAGTCGTTTCAGTTTAAGGAAAAAAAGTGCCAACCTGCAACACATATACAGACTAGGGAGTAGAGACCAATATTCCAGCCTCCCTAGTCCAAGGTCACTGCAGTTCAATGATTGATGCAGTATTAGAAAAGCTCCTACATCTTGCACTATTGAAGTAAAACCTCAGTGCAGCCAATACAAACAGCAGAGTTTCTCCCAACAGGACTATTTTAGACTTTGATGTTGGAAGATGTGCATCTGACTGTGCTAAGCCTACATAGAACTAGATTTGAGGTCTCCTGTTTCTCAGATAAATGCTTGAATAAGCACAAGAACATATTAAACATATTTCAAGAAAAAGATGCTGTAACTTCAGCTTTTGGGCTTGAATCAGGTGGACAGACAGACATGCTTGATGTACAGCACTGTGATTCAGATACTTCAGCTCCAAAGCACACCAAGAATTCAAGACTATTGCTGGTCTCTGATTTTGACAATGGGTCATTTTAGGCAAATATGCTCAAAACACAATTTGTAAACTGAATTTCAGAGATGTTTAATTCTACTTCTTGGTTCATTCTTTCCTATTTTTTTAAAACACAATTCACAAGTTGGAAGGTACTACTCATTCCTTCCTGGATCTCACCTCTGGTTCACAAAATGGTAAAGTAGGAGTAAATTTTCATAAGACTTAGTACATTCAATGGAAGTTTATATTCAACAATAGTCAAGTATATTAAATTTTGTTTAAGTCTAAGGAAAGCTCTTTATGCATCCCTTTATAGTGTTGACATAACTTGTAAAAGAAAACAGTTCCAGCAAAAAAAGATGTCCTCCCAAATTCTCTCTCCTAATGAAGGGTGCATTGGTATGTGTATTTAATATCCATGTTTTAAAGATGATATTGGCTGCTTTCTGCTCTAATAGCTTTACTAATGGTTTTGCAAATCAAATCTTCCCTATTCACGGCCTTCCCCTTCTGCAGGACCTAAGGATGAAATCATTCCGAAGAAATTATGTAGGCAAGTTCCCATTTTAAAAATAAAATGACAGAGAAGTAGCCATAAAGTATGATTCCCTCCCCCTCAAAGACCTGAAGTTTCCTACACACTGAAAAAAAGATAAAAATCAATCTTGTGAGTTTAAGTTGCTCCTCTCTCTGATGCACCTTGGGACAGGAAAACTATAAGCTTAAACTCCTGAACAACTGCAGTATATTACTGGTTTAGACAGGTCCCAGCAGAAAGAGATTTAGAATGGTATAATCTATCAGCAAAAATCTCTTTTACCCCTTTGTTTCAGGAAAGGTCTGTGACTTTTGATCATTTGAAGGAAACCTGCCCATTTTAACTGAAGAAATAAGTATGTAAGTACATGTTTAATGGTAGTCACATACCCAAAGACCACATCATCAATCTGGGGGCTAACTGAAAGATAAAAAAAACCCTCAAAACACCAAAAAAACACCACCAAAATAAATGAACCTCACCACTGACACCTTAATGCTACCAACTGTGAGAGCCCTCTCTACAGTTTATACTTGCATTCTTATAGACAAAATACAAAATCCATATTCACTGAATCCATATTCCCCTAACTTCGCCTAGACATCCTGACAAAAATAAGAAATGAAAAGACTGCATACATCAGCTGAGTGTATTTGAAGTCCCACATTTATCTCAACTGCTGCGAGAGTGAAAGACAAACTGTCACACTGAATCAATATTCCTGACTTAAAACTCAAGCTTTTGAACGATTTTGTCCATTATAATTTTTTGCCCCATAAACAGTTTTTGTAACAAATAACCATGCATAAACTGAGGAAACAATATACATATTAAGACTGCGATTACATCCTGTAAAGTATACGATTAACTGTATTAATAGCTAAGTGTGTGCTAATTGTTAAACAAACTGCACAAATGATGCAGCCCACTAGTAGGAGGTCTTTGCATTCTTCTTTATATTCTACTATAATGTGGAAGGACATCCTCATGACAATGGAAACAGAACTACAATAATTTACTAAAAGATGGTCACAAAAAACTATTACAGCACAATTTCCTCAGCAAGCCATGGTCAACACTGTGAACAAATGCTTATTTTTGACTGAAGGAAGAGAGAATAATCTCAGAACTAACTCCACACAGACCTCATTTGTAGGGGAAAAGCTGCATGAAACAGCTGAAGATCATTCAGCTGTGTGAACAGAGATCAGAAAGCACATTACATTTTTGGCAACCACCAAAGATGTGTTATGGCAGAAGCAGATGAAATAGCACTGAACTGCAAAACAACTGACTGGATAAATCACCCATATTCTTTAATTTCTTTGCCCTTACCTAATATATAAGGAAAGAACAGCTAAAGAAAAAACACCTTTATGCACAAGATGACAAGCCATCTTATATTTTATAAAGAAAAAAATCAGAGTCATGTTACTATTTCATATTGAGGCCTATCACATGACTGACTTGAAACTCTTCTAAAACACCAAACCTAACCTTGAGTTTCCTTATACTACCTAATTAAAAATAAACAAGTTTATTTTTCTGAGATAGTGAGGGTTGTGTGTCAAATCAGCTCAACTTAACATTTCCAGAGAAATTAACATCTGTGGAGGTCTGAATGACTCCAACCAGACAGGCAGTGATTGCTGGGCTAATCAGCAAGGCTGCCTTTGCAAAGAATGATCTTCTAACTATGCTGTAAATTGTCAAAAGAGGGACTTCAACCTGAATTTATCGCTTGACATAATAGCAACCTACACTCCTGTAAGATATTTTCCACTTCTAGTTTTACACTTAACCCCCAGTTTTAAGTTTCTCTTATACAGGAAAATAAAACCTGGGCTGAAAATATATTGTCATATCTTGAACTATTTTCTTTGCATCATAAAGCAAAGAAGCTTTTGATTCCTGAAAAGATTTAATGACCAGCATGTTCTGGAGAAAAAAAAATTACCACCACACCAGCACTTGAAAATTCCTACTTTCATAGTACATTTTTCTATTTTAATCTGTCTTACAGTAAGGAATCATTATTTGTCTTTCTCACATTCCAACAGCAAATAGCTTTAAGTTACATAGACCAACAGACTGAAGCTCTACTGCAAGAGAGTACTACACGTGGGAGTAAAATTGTCACAGCCCAGGTGTCAACAGCAATCATCCCATTATGACCAAAGGTTAAAGAATACTATGTTGACTATGTAAATACATCACTGCAGAACAGTCACATGCAAGAGATGCCTTCATCTTTTCTGAGAATAAATTTCCAGCAAAAAAAGGATTTTCTTACTTCAGCATATTCTGCTCCTATTACTACCTGCAAGAGTTAAAATCAGTAGGATCAAACTTCTCAGGGGCAGCTTGGAGACCTGGACATGTAGAAAGTGACTATTACATATCAAGTCAGAAGGCAGTTAATATGAAAAACAGGAACACAACTCCAAATAATATTTTCTTAGAAAGCCGGGAGCAAAATGTCAGATGCATGTGTGACCTCCAGACAACCTTTTGCCAGATGCCTCTTTAACCTCTTACAATTACACCAACTTCTAAAAAGACTGGTACATTTTACCATTTTCCTTCTTTGGTTATGCAAATTAAGAAGATGTGCTTAAAAAACAGATTGAAAATGTTTGGTTCTGTGCATTTTTGTATCTTTTAAAGCCCCTAAAATAAAGCGCTCTAATACAGCAGCACATACTTAATTTTCTACACAACATTAAAACTGCTGTTGAAGTAAATAAGCAGTCTTCATCTTCTTTCTTTACTCATCTTGTGATTTGTTGTTCAAAACCAGGTAACTTTCCAAGATAGCTTTGATTTAAGGGGCCAAGACAATATTCAGCCAAAGCCATCAATCAGTTTTAAGATTATTAACCATTTTAAAGTAAAAAAAATTTTTTTCATAAAAAGTACACTACATATCTTAAGCTGCAATCAATAGAAGTGACCACAGTGATTCATGCTATTTAGATTAAAAAATGGCCTGTATGCTAATGTTTAAATAAGAAGGGCAATCCTGCAGATTTAAAAACAATCAAATTCATAGCACCATGAACATGTTTCAGGGGCTCAAGCCTTAGAAAGAAAAAAAAAAGAATAAAAAGAGACAAATGTTATGGAATGAAAAGATGAAAACTAAGTAGGTCATGAAAAAATACTAACATCTGATTTGTGGCTGAGAACTATTTTTAAAATCTAGAGGTGTAAAAATAAATGAAGAATTGAAAAATCCTTAGTCAACAAACACATGCTTTGATGAGGCATGAAAAATAAAGATTCCCTGCGCTGTTCAGAATCCAAGAAAAAAATATTTCCTTTAAGAAATATATCTCCTTATACAGCAAAACAATGAATTTCAGTTGTTCTGTAACCCAGTTCCTTTAATCTCCATAAGAGATGCTGACTGAGTTCACTCAACCAAATCACTACTGGCTTTCAGAATACAATCAACACATGCTTTTCAACAGTATTAATATAGCATGAAGCTTGTGCTCCTAATTATTCATGTTTTTGCATTCTGTATTTTCCCCTGCTGTAAAATATGCAAATTTACTTCTTTGTGTTATTTAGGTCCCACATGGGCCTCAACAGATCTGTTTGGAAGGAATTGCATGCCAACATCTAGATACATGCTGTCAACATTTCAAGCTTCATTATTTTTATTAGGTTGGAATGCCATTATAGATTTGATATTAGGCTTTAAAAAGCTTTTGATAAATCTGTTGAAAACCTACAGTCTTATGAAATGGTGTACTGATAATTACTACTCTCCACTTAGTGTGTGCATGTGCACGTGAAAGGCAGAGAGAAAAGCCCTACAACTCTTGAATACAAAAGAAATCCCCATCTAGTGGTACTATTGAAAACCGCAGTTTGTTTTTGTGCAAAATTAGTACCCAAGAGGATTAGTTTGACTTCATTACTGAATGAAGGGTAGCCATTGCCTCCTTATGCAACTAAGGATCCATAACAGGAGAGGACTATTTCTTCTGAATTCCTCCTCCTCCGCTTTCAATCAACTCTGCCTGTAAAATTCAGTGCCTAAACAAGCTACTAATGAATTTTAGGTATAAAACCCATAAAGCAGCTCTACAAAAAACAGGTCATTCAATACAGTAATTTCTTGATGCGCATCAAAAGCATTCACTTACAAATGTCATAGACTGACACAATAGCGTATTCTTTAGATACAAATATAAAAATTTCCCAAAATTTCAGGTTATAAATATTTAATACTAACTTTATTATAAACTTAAAAAACATAATGAAATAGTAGCTTGGTTAGCCACAGAATCACAGAATCACCGGGTTGGAAGAGACCCACTGGATCATCGAGTCCAACCACTCCCACAAAACACTAAACCATGTCCCTCAGGACCTCGTCCACCCGTAACTTAAACACCTCCAGGGAAGGCGAATCAACCACCTCCCTGGGCAGCATATTCCAGTGCCTAATGACCCTTTCCGTAAAAAACTTCCTCCTAATCTCTAACCTAAACCTCCCCTGGCGGAGCTTGAGGCCATTCCCCCTTGTCCTGTCCCCTGACACCTGGGAGAAGAGGCCAGCTCCCTCCTCTCTACAACCTCCCTTCAGGTATTTGTAGAGAGCAATGAGGTCTCCCCTCAGCCTCCTCTTCTCCAGGCTAAACAGCCCCAGCTCTCTCAGCCGCTCCTCATAAGGCCTGTTCTCGAGCCCCTTCACCAGTTTTGTTGCTCTTCTCTGGACACTCTCCAGAGCGTCAACATCCTTCTTGTGCTGAGGGGCCCAGAACTGCACACAGTATTCAAGGAGCGGTCTCACCAGTGCCGAGTACAGAGGGAGAATAACCTCCCTGGACCTGCTGGTCACACCGTTTCTGATACAAGCCAGGATGCCATTGCCCTTCTTGGCCACAAAACTGTGAAGTTGAAAATAACTACAGAAGCTCTTACTGTTACATACAAAAATAAGTAATATAAGCCCATTGATGCAGAAAGTGAAAGAGGACATTGAGCCACTGTTTTTTTCCAACTGGTATTTCTTTAAGGTAGTAGTATAATCAAAAACAATGCAGCAGCCCAGCCTTCCTTACTAGCACCACTAAAAACTCCTTAAATATTAATTTAAAAAAAATGTAGAGATTCACAGGCATCTACTACACATTACTACTGACTTCTAGAAAATAAACAGCAGCAGTAACACTAAGACTTTCCAAATCTCTTGATGCATTTAACATTCAAGGTGTGTACACAGAGGGAAGAATCAAAAATCTATTTGAATTGCAGTAATGAACTAGTATGGGTATAGTTCTTTGATTTGAGAGGATCAGTGTAGTAAATTTCTCCTTCATAAAGGACTAACTTCTGAAGATTTTAAATGTGCACATTTCTCTCAGAAGCAAACCTTTAAGGAGCTCTTAAAAAGATATGTATTACCTGTATTACCAAGATAAATAAGGAAACAATAAGGATCTTATTCTAAGACATATTTACTTGTTGGATAGAAAGTGGTGGTGTCCCTTAATTCAAATATGCAAGTTAACCAATTCTTCCTTGCACAATAAAAAGTACCCCAAAAACTACCTACACACAGAATAAATTTATAGAAATGGGGAGCTAGAGAGGAGCAAGTATATTTAAAATTGGTGTTCAGAAAAACAAATATTTCCAGAACTGAAGACTGACTTGTGTTGATGGTTTTACTTTTTTACAACTTCAGCACAGAACACTTCCTGATTTGTTAAGGAAGTTCTTTTGCAATGTAACTGCAGTTAAAGCGAAATGTTCAGTTGGTTGTAAATAATACTTTTCATGGTCTCACAGGTGCGTAAGAGTGCTCCTGCCTACAGATAAGGATGATCCCATACAAAGGAATTGTACTCACAGAATCACAGAATCACAGAATCAC
>WAAB01019496.1:0-18586 GCA_013389865.1 Piaya cayana | reverse complement strand
TATTTGTAGAAGGATTTCTTATTATCCTTCACGGTCTTAGCCATCCTGAGTTCTAGTTCAGCCTTAGCCTCTCTGATTTTTTCCCTACACAATCTGACTTCCCTCCTGTAGTCCACCCAAGAGGCCTGCCCCCTCTTCCATAGCCTATAAATATTTCTCTTCTTCCTGATGTCCCTAGGAAACAGGGACATCAGGAATAAAGCTAGAAGTCTCAACTTTGAGCTTTCTTCTTTTGTAAGGACACAACTTCTCTATCACAATAGAAGAGGAAGAAAAGAAATACATTTTCAATGCTGTTGAACAAGAGTTCTTAGCTATGTAATAGAATTTCAGCTATTCAGTCCAAATGATGAGACTAGAAATATATACTCCTTCAGGAAAAGTAAGAATTCTGAACAATTTTTATTATGGCTTCTCTTAACATTTCATTTGGTCTAAGCACCTCAAAAAAATGTTAACATTTCAAAGATTGTAAGAATCTCTTTATACAGAAGCACCACTTACCCACAATAACAAATCCATCTGCTTCTCTCTCCGGCACTGTAACCTTCTTTGAATCTTGACTTTTTCGGAAGAAACTGAACATAGCCTCTTTCGTTTTTTTCTAAGTTGTTATCTAAAATGAAGACAAAACATGTTAAATAAAGATAACAGAATTTACCACAAGAAGTTCATACCATGCCAAAGGCTACCTACATATTACAGCTTAATCCTTCTTAACGGATTTTAAATATCAAGCATTTGTATGTCAGATAGATTATCTTTTTAAGTAGTAAATTACTGCAATAGGCAAAATAAGAGTAAAGTATAAAAGGTTTTCCTATAAAGTTATGAATGAAGGGGGAACATTAAAAAAACCCAAAACTGCAGCCTTTCTGAAGTGAAGTGAAGTGGAAGTGGAAGTGAAATAAATTCCATTCAGCATTTATCCAGCACATTTACATATTTTTCTGCTACCTCAAATTGTTGTTACACACTTTCTCACCAGAGTCAGTTCTAAAGCATCTAAACTTCGAAGCATAAACACATAAATCTTACAGAAAATCCATCTTTATAATGCAGGAATACTTGAATGAAGCAAACTGCACCACAGAATTTCAGTCTTAGGTGCCTGTGTATCAATTAAAAAGACCAACCATCACCTACAATATTAGTATAGCATGTATTTTCATTTTTCAGTTTGTAGTCTTAGAGACAGTTTAACACTTGGATATATTTGATTAACAATTATCACTGATTTCCTTAAAAGGAACTGCAACAAAATCATATTTTGCAATATTTTCATGACAATAATTCATTTAAAAAATCTTCTAAAGCAGCTAAGGACTGTGGGTTTGCAACAGCTAGAACAAAACAAGGAAACCATTCTATTCGTGGGATAAAAACATGCACTGGGAAAGATTATGCTCAGTATCTCTTCTCTCTCAAGACTGGAAGATAATTCTGAAGCAATTCTTAACAGCTTAGGAAAGACAAATTCACATTAAAACCCCCTAGGGATTAGCAAAAAGGTAGGCAGTTGGGGCAGCTTTTACAAAATTAAGTCCTATGAACCACCCCATAAACATGGATATATCATGGAATGTTCTTCTAAACAAACTACCTAATTATTCTGGCCTTAATTAAGTGTAGACTCAAGAAAGCTTCTCTTCTCCCACAAAAAGTTATAAGAAAAGCTTTACAAGGAAACACCACTCTTATGAAGAACAGCCAACAGAACCACACAAAGCTCATATTCACAGGTTCAGCTTATGGAGAGGAGTACTGATGTACCACTGTCTACCTTCTGTTTTCTTCCTAATTGGCACCACCAAATGCAGTGACTGAGGGTCTCCCCAGGCACCTCCTGCAAAAGCAGCTCTGTCCATAGCACTGGGACAATGAGAAAAGGGTAGAGGCACTGCAGCAGCAGTCACTACTTGAAGGTGTGCTCGCCTCCAGCCCTTGAGGGCTGAACTCAGACCACTGGACAATGCTAGTCTATGGAGCAGCCTATGGTCTGGCTGAAACACTGTGCCAAAAACAGAGAAGGAAGGTTTAAAGAAATATATATGATGCTTTTATTTACTAAATTACCAATACAAAGCTAGGAAAAGTGGAATAATGGCATTTCAAGTTAGAAGTAGGGTTAGAGGAGCAGGATCCTGATACGCTTCGCAGATAACAACATTTAAAGACGAGACTGACAAACCAATAGGAATATCTAACATACACCTCCAACAGAAGAAAGGAGTCCAGTCTAAAGAAAAGAAGTGTACATTGTCATGTTTCAATAACATTATTTTACACTAAATTTAACAAAGAAGAATCTTTAGAAGGTGGGAAAGAGATAAGACTGCTACCATGCAATGTTTGGATTTGAAAAAGAAAGGTAAAAATCCTGGATTAATCCAAAATTCCTCACTTCCCACCCAAATGTTAATGGTCCCATAAGCAAGACTTTTTTTGCCCTAGCCAGTGACCCATAGCAATGAACTGCACAGTCAGCACTGACTATTCACCAGATATAAACTGCCTCACACTCTGCTGTTAAAAGCAATAGCAATCACTTCCACATTCCAGACCAGAGAAAGCCCTGTATTAAGTGTAAGCGCTGGTTTTCAGGAACAGTACATAAACGGAATATAGCAAAAGCAGCAACAATTCAAACTGTGTTCTGATACCTGATACTTAAGAGACTGAATAACCCGCAGGTTGGCCAGCTACTGCTTGCTTATAACAGCGCACTGCAATTTCTAGCAATCAAATAAACTAGACTGACATACACAAGAGCAGAACAAACCAACCAGTCCCAGCTAGGCGGTATTTAAAAATAGTTACTTATCTACACTTTATTTCTTTTTGCTTGTTCTCCTACCTTACTACATGAAATACTGATATTTCCAGTTTTGTGGAGATTACGGAAACTCCTAATTACCTCATTTATTCCTTACCTTCCCCCGCACCTAGGCTCAACAAATGGCACCAGCAGCATATTCCTTTTTCAGCCCTCAGGGAATAAGTCTTCTTCTGCTACCAATTAGGGTTGTCAGTCCCATAGCCCAAGTGGTGAAAACCTATGTTGTAATGCTCAAGAGTCAGGTTTCTGCTCTGATGATGTATGAAGGAGAGGCAGTTGTCAAACAGTTTAAAACACAATTCTACCTTCATTTTAAGTGTGTAACAAGAAGAAGTAAAATCAACTTCATGTGTAAAATCTAACAGATAGCTTTGGTAAAGGCTCAGATTCCAGACAGCCACTTCAGGTGTCAGAGTTGCAGCTGCTCCAGTCACATTTCTTCCTCTTTGAGATCTGCATTATTGTACAGTTTTAAGCTCTATCACACAGTGTTCCCCATCCCTTCTTTCTTGCACAAAGAAAATCATCTTAATCACTATATATGTGGCACGAATGAGTTGTAGAGGAAAACATGGATTTGCTCTTCTTCAAATTCTGGATATTTAACTACATATACCTAAACTTAACTGCTTAAAGGACAATAGACATTACAATTCAGAGTAAATTAACAATCCATACAATTTGATCTAGCCAAATTAATTTCTCACTTTTACTAGACTCCTTCCTTTTGACAGAAAGCAGCCCGTGTATCCCACTTTTTCTGAAGTCCACAAAATTAATCTCATCTACATACACGACGATTGATCTTTACTGTAGTTTTCAGTTTCTGAAGTAGCGTTAACTTAAATTCCCTGCAAGCAGTATTTGTCAAACAGAAAATAAGAATCCCACTCCCTGCATCCTTTTGCTTGAAACAGAAAGCTAAACAAAACAAAGTACCCTCTAAGTTCAGGCCTCCAGTTCTTAAGTAAACTGCTGGTCCAGCAGTAAGAAAACAGCATATGTTCTGTTTTCTGATTGTCAATGTTTGGGAGGTCATAAGGAATCTGCGTATTAAAAAGACTAACATGCTCACAGAAGCTGTTTGCTTCTCCACATAGAAAAAACACTCATGCTTGCAGTTTTCACAGGTTCTGATGCAGAGGAAGGAACTTGTCAACCACTACTTGCAGTATTTCAGTATTTTTACTTTTGCTGAACGCAGTATTGAGTTTAAAATAAATAACAAAGAATAACTAACAGCACAGAAGGGGGGCACAGGAAGAACAAAGTAGAGCTGTATACAGTATGATGTAGAAATGCTGTAGACAGGCAATACTGGGACATTTGTGTTATCTGCTCTCTCAAGAATTTTATTAACTGTTGACTTCAAAAGTAAACATAAATCTTTTCAGCAAGGGGGAAATGCAATCACTAAATTTCTTATACTGCATGTTAAAAACAGAACAAAGCCTCTGTCCAACAAAGAAATAGAGTTGAATGAAAACACTCCTGCTCTCAGAGATAAGAACACAGTTTAAGCACTTGCAGAATCAGGCTAGAGTTTTACTACTTGTAGATTAACAAAAACTGAGAACAACAGATTTCTGCACAAGTTTAATTTCAGAATAAGAATTAAATTTGAAATTGTAGACTTGAATGCATAGTCACAGTCTAGAGGGAAAAAAACGCCCTTTTTTTTTTAGATAAAAAAACCCTGTCAACACAAAATCACAGGAAATACATCCACCATTCAGGGACAGTACCACGTTCCTACAGTAAATTCTCCTGTGTAGCATAGCACTTTTTCTTTCCAGATGAGATTGATTTTATTTCTATAGGAGACCTGAAATTGAATTCGCTGCCTAAAGATAAAAATCTCCCTTGGTAGGAATATGTAATTCCCTTTTCCTCATGTTTCCTCCTCATCAAAAAGTGAACACAATTTTTCCTTTCTCTAATCTCAATCACTGATAGTTAAAACCAACACTTTTGGCACCGTTTCAGTGATTAGCAAGTAATACACTGTGAACTAGAGCAATTCATTAAGGCTGCAAGAAATATTTTGTCTTTCTCTGAGGTTTGGAGAACATACGTGGAATTGGACAAAGATGAGTTACAGAGTGCATAAAGGGCTTAATTTATTCCTCCTGCATTTTGTCAGTCTCCTTTTACAAGAAGTATGGGTGACCTTTGAGCCGAACCAATACATTACATCCAATAATGTTTTTCAATACAATGAAGATCCTAGAGTATTTGGCATCACTCTTCAGCTTTTCCTTGCATGTTCACAAGTGACAGGAGAAGAAAGGCAATTCAATATTAAAAGCACCAAAGATGCAGACTAACATAAAGAGAGAATGCCCATAGAGAAGAGCAGAATTGCAGTGGCGCTGCCAGTAATTACATAAATTATGAAATTAGGTCAGTACAAGATATAAAACTGACCTCAAAGTAGAAACCAGAGTAATTTCACATCTAGCAGTTTAACCTACATTATCTGCTGAAGGAGGAAACAGAGACAAGGAAAGCAACTCTCTCTCTTTCATATGAGCATCTGCTGTGATTCACCAATAAAGTAGCAATCAGAAAAAGAACAAAATGTTTACAGCCCTGTATAGCCCTGCTTATAACATGGAAGCAACCAATTTAAGGGTCAAGAATATGCATGTCTTAAAGATTTCTCTGTGATACCATGAACAGTTTAAAAGCTTTTGGCCTAGTGTAAAGTACTGCTTTATGAAGAAAAACACCTGTCTCTTATCTGGCATTAATATTAGTCATATTCCTTTGGTTTGTGCTTCTTGAAAGCAGAAGAAAGAAATAAGAGTCAAGAAAAACACAAATACCAAAAAAAGGAGATATATATATATATAAAAAATATATAACACAAAACACTAACAAAGAACTTTTTTACTTACATAAAATGTGAGTATTTATTTTTAAAGTTTTTCTAAAATTTAAAGGAAGCAAAAATACCAGAACTATGCAGCCCAAATTACCATAGTATAAAAACACTCAAAGATCCTGAATCATAAAAAAGCAACCACAATCAAGTCAGACAATTAAACCATAGATCATAAAGGCAAAGTCAGGAGTGGAATAACGGTACTCAAACTGATGTGAACATTCAAAACTCTGAAGAAGACAGAAAATGCTAAAACAGAAAGCTAGATGTTTATTAGCTACAATACTCAGTAGGTTGAAACCTACTTTCCATGCAAACTTCAAACAGCAGCTAAGCATGCTACCAACGTTTAATTTTAAGAATTTCTACAATGTGATTTATTTTTAACAGTTGACCCTTCAAAGGTGGCAGACAAATAGCCCTAGAGAGCCAATCAGCAGCAGCCTGCTGCATCTTGCTCAAATTTTGCTTATAAAACATGCGTTCATAAACAATGTTTGAGGTATCCTTTAAAATCTTTGAAAATGCTAAGGAGATGGTGATATTATCTTGCAAAATAAATACTGAAAAGGTGAATGGCATAGTGACACTGACGCAACAGCAACCAGCTATTGAAGACAGCCCCACAGCACTCCCCTTCCCATCCACGAGTCCCTTCTGCACAGCTTCTGGCCAATGGCATGCTTGCTTGCTGCCCTGGCTAGCAGGTTCAGCTTGCCAAACCATCGCACGAACCCAGTCAACTAACAAAACCCAATTTGTGGTGGTTGGTGTGCTTAACCAACTTATGGCTGGTTAAAAGAAACAGCTAGCATATGGGTGGGCTTGAGGCTACCCTTTTAAGCCAGGGTAGAGTTAGATTTTCTCAAGTATTTCCTGAAACACCAGTCCTGGAAACAGAAATGAAATCACAGAACTACAGAATAGCTGATGCTGGAAGAGACCTCCAGAGGTCATCTTGTCCAACCCACTGCTTAAGCAGGAGTCCCTACCCCTGGTTGCCCAGGACCATGTCCAGACAGCTTTTGAGTATCTCCAAGGAAGGAGACTCCACCACCTCCCTGGGCAACCTGTGCCAGTGCTTGGTCACTCTCACAGAGAAAATGTGTCCCCTGATGTTTAGAAGGAACTTCCTGTGTTTCATCTGGTGCCCACTGCCTCTGGTTCTGTCACTGGGCACTGCGGAAAAGACCTTGGCTCAGTCTTCTTTGTATCTTCCCTTCAGGCATTATACATGTTAATAATATCCCCCGAGCCTTTTATTCTTTAGGTTAAGCGGTCCCAGCTCTCTCAGCTTTTCTTTGTATGCAAGACAACCCGGACCCTTCATCACCTTTGTGGCCCTTCCCTGAACTTCATCCACACCTCTCTCATATCCAGCACTTGGATGCAGCATTCCAGGTGTAGCCCCACCAATTCTGAGCCGAGTAGAAGAATCACCTGCCTAAGCCTGCTGACAACACTCCTTCTAATGCAGCTCAGGATATCGTTAGCCACTTTTGCTACAAGACCAATCAGAAGGAACTTCTCCATACAATGGATGGTCAGGGAGAATGCACGCAAAGACAAGACTTATGGTTAGAGCTCCATGTCCAGATGCTAGCTTTGTCTCACATCCATCAGTTGCTCTAACCTTGGGGATGCAGTATAAGTTCTTTAACAGTGAAATGAAATAAAATTAATAGAACAAAAGAGAACAGATTAGACTATTTCAGTTGGAAGGGACTTACAACAATCATCTAGTCCAACTGGTTGACCAAAAGTGAACACATGTCATTAAGGGCATTTCCCAAATGCCTCTAAAACACCGACTTGGGTTATGAGCCACTTCTCTAGGAAGCCTGTTTCAGTATTTGACCACTGTTGTGGTAAAGAAATGCTTCCNCAGAATTGCAGTGGCGCTGCCAGTAATTACATAAATTATGAAATTAGGTCAGTACAAGAAATAAAACTGACCTCAAAGTAGAAACCAGAGTAATTTCACATCTAGCAGTTTAACCTACATTATCTGCTGAAGGAGGAAACAGAGACAAGGAAAGCAACTCTCTCTCTTTCATATGAGCATCTGCTGTGATTCACCAATAAAGTAGCAATCAGAAAAAGAACAAAATGTTTACAGCCCTGTATAGCCCTGCTTATAACATGGAAGCAACCAATTTAAGGGTCAAGAATATGCATGTCTTAAAGATTTCTCTGTGATACCATGAACAGTTTAAAAGCTTTTGGCCTAGTGTAAAGTACTGCTTTATGAAGAAAAACACCTGTCTCTTATCTGGCATTAATATTAGTCATATTCCTTTGGTTTGTGCTTCTTGAAAGCAGAAGAAAGAAATAAGAGTCAAGAAAAACACAAATACCAAAAAAAGGATATATATATATATATATAATATATATAACACAAAACACTAACAAAGAACTTTTTTACTTACATAAAATGTGAGTATTTATTTTTAAAGTTTTTCTAAAATTTAAAGGAAGCAAAAATACCAGAACTATGCAGCCCAAATTACCATAGTATAAAAACACTCAAAGATCCTGAATCATAAAAAAGCAACCACAATCAAGTCAGACAATTAAACCATAGATCATAAAGGCAAAGTCAGGAGTGGAATAACGGTACTCAAACTGATGTGAACATTCAAAACTCTGAAGAAGACAGAAAATGCTAAAACAGAAAGCTAGATGTTTATTAGCTACAATACTCAGTAGGTTGAAACCTACTTTCCATGCAAACTTCAAACAGCAGCTAAGCATGCTACCAACGTTTAATTTTAAGAATTTCTACAATGTGATTTATTTTTAACAGTTGACCCTTCAAAGGTGGCAGACAAATAGCCCTAGAGAGCCAATCAGCAGCAGCCTGCTGCATCTTGCTCAAATTTTGCTTATAAAACATGCGTTCATAAACAATGTTTGAGGTATCCTTTAAAATCTTTGAAAATGCTAAGGAGATGGTGATATTATCTTGCAAAATAAATACTGAAAAGGTGAATGGCATAGTGACACTGACGCAACAGCAACCAGCTATTGAAGACAGCCCCACAGCACTCCCCTTCCCATCCACGAGTCCCTTCTGCACAGCTTCTGGCCAATGGCATGCTTGCTTGCTGCCCTGGCTAGCAGGTTCAGCTTGCCAAACCATCGCACGAACCCAGTCAACTAACAAAACCCAATTTGTGGTGGTTGGTGTGCTTAACCAACTTATGGCTGGTTAAAAGAAACAGCTAGCATATGGGTGGGCTTGAGGCTACCCTTTTAAGCCAGGGTAGAGTTAGATTTTCTCAAGTATTTCCTGAAACACCAGTCCTGGAAACAGAAATGAAATCACAGAACTACAGAATAGCTGATGCTGGAAGAGACCTCCAGAGGTCATCTTGTCCAACCCACTGCTTAAGCAGGAGTCCCTACCCCTGGTTGCCCAGGACCATGTCCAGACAGCTTTTGAGTATCTCCAAGGAAGGAGACTCCACCACCTCCCTGGGCAACCTGTGCCAGTGCTTGGTCACTCTCACAGAGAAAATGTGTCCCCTGATGTTTAGAAGGAACTTCCTGTGTTTCATCTGGTGCCCACTGCCTCTGGTTCTGTCACTGGGCACTGCGGAAAAGACCTTGGCTCAGTCTTCTTTGTATCTTCCCTTCAGGCATTATACATGTTAATAATATCCCCCGAGCCTTTTATTCTTTAGGTTAAGCGGTCCCAGCTCTCTCAGCTTTTCTTTGTATGCAAGACAACCCGGACCCTTCATCACCTTTGTGGCCCTTCCCTGAACTTCATCCACACCTCTCTCATATCCAGCACTTGGATGCAGCATTCCAGGTGTAGCCCCACCAATTCTGAGCCGAGTAGAAGAATCACCTGCCTAAGCCTGCTGACAACACTCCTTCTAATGCAGCTCAGGATATCGTTAGCCACTTTTGCTACAAGACCAATCAGAAGGAACTTCTCCATACAATGGATGGTCAGGGAGAATGCACGCAAAGACAAGACTTATGGTTAGAGCTCCATGTCCAGATGCTAGCTTTGTCTCACATCCATCAGTTGCTCTAACCTTGGGGATGCAGTATAAGTTCTTTAACAGTGAAATGAAATAAAATTAATAGAACAAAAGAGAACAGATTAGACTATTTCAGTTGGAAGGGACTTACAACAATCATCTAGTCCAACTGGTTGACCAAAAGTGAACACATGTCATTAAGGGCATTTCCCAAATGCCTCTAAAACACCGACTTGGGTTATGAGCCACTTCTCTAGGAAGCCTGTTTCAGTATTTGACCACTGTTGTGGTAAAGAAATGCTTCCTACAGCCCAGTCTGAACCTGCCCTAGTGCAACTGCAAACCATTCCCATGCATCCTGTCACTGGATACTAGGGATAAGAGATGAGCATCTCCCTCTCCACTTCCCCTTCTCAGAAAGATGCAGAGAGCAATGAGATCCTCATTCTCCTTTTCTCTGCACTAGGAAAATCTAGAGTCCTTGGCTATTCCTCTGGATGCATTCAAGGATCCAGAAGTCATTCCCTCCAGCCCTTTCACTAGCATTGTTGCCCTCCTCAGGATGCATTCAAGGACCTTCACATAATTCTCAAATTGTGGGGCCCAGAACTGCACACAGTACTCAAGGTGAGGTCTCACCAATAATACAGCAGGATACAGCACTTTGACTAGCTCGTTTCAGAATCATAGAATGGTTTGGGTTGTAAGAGACCTTTAAAAACATCCAGTTCCATTTCCTGCCGTGGAAATGTTCCACTAGACCAGGCTGCTCAAAGCCTCATCCAACTTGGACTTGAACACCTTCAGGGATGGGACATCCATGACTTCTCTGGGCAACCTGTGCCAGTGCCTCACCACCCTCTCAGTAAAATATTTCCTCATAAAATCTAATTTAAATCCCCCCTCTTTCAAACAGTTATCCTCATCAGATCCTTGCACTCCCTTGTAAAAAGCCCCTTCCCACCTTTCCTTTAGGACCACTTTAAACACTGGAAGGCTGCTCTAAGGTCTCCCTGGAGCTTTCTCTTCTCTACACTGAACAACCCCAATTCTCTTAGTCTGCTGCAGAATCATAGAATGGTTTGAGTTGGAAGGGACCTTAAAGGTCATCCAATTCCAAACTGCTTGCCACAGAGAGGGACACCTCCCACTAGACCAGGCTGCTCAAGGCCCCATCCAACCTCACCTTGAACACCTCCAGGTATGGGGCATCCACAACTTCTCTAAGCACCCCACTTTTATGCCTCATCACTCTCATTGAGATTAATTTCTTCCCAACGTCTAGTCTAAATTCTGCCCCTCTCCAATTTAAAGCCATTCACCCTAGTCCTATCACTACAGGTCTTTGTAAAATGTCCATTTCCAGCCCTCATATAGGCTCCCTTCAGATACTGGAAGGCTGCTCTAAGGTCTCTCTGGACCTTTATCTTCTCCAGGGTGAACAAACCCAACTTTCTCAGCCTGTTCTCAAAGGGGAGGTGCTTGAGCCCCTTGATCATCTTCGCAGCCCTCCTCCGGACTCTCTCTAACAGATCCACGTCCTTCCTGCACTGTTTGGCGCACAGAAGGGAAAACAAGGCGTTAATTTAGGATGGAAAGGATTAACTAACTAAATATAGATCGGATGCGGCTGGGCCGCGGCTGAGAGGCCGGCGGAGGGGGAAGGCTGAGCCCCGGTGAAGCCGGAATCCACGCCGCGCTGACCCTGGGCCTGCTACCACCCATTCCCCCGACCGCCCGAAGCCGCCGCCGCGCACCGACCTCCACCTCCGCTTCCGGGTTGCAATCGGCCGGCGGCGAAGCCCCGCCCTCAACCTCTAAGCCCCGCCCCGTTCCGCATCAAACCCCGGTACGAAGCCACGACCACATCAGCGGAGCGACACCTCCTCACGCAACGAAGCCACGCCCCTCAGCCATTAAGTCCCGCCCCACTCTGTAATGCTCTCCCCAGTCCCCTGTCAATCTTCCCGGTTGCCAGGGGCAACGGCGCTCGTCCCACCCCTTCCCCCCCTCCCGCCGGCCGAGGGCGGGAAAACACGCGCCGCCATGGGAGACGTTCATGAGGCGTCGCGGCCGCGCGTCGCCACCGTTCACCTGGCGCAGCACATCGGGAAGCCCGTCTGCTTCGTGGGACGCGTCGTCAAGGTCCGTGGGCTGTTCGGCGATCGCCCCCTGCCCTTTTGGGCCGGGCCGCGGGGCCTCGGGGTGGTGTCGGCGAGGGCAGGGCCTTGCCTGGGGCCTCGGCCCTGGGAAGGTAGGTTGGCGGCTCCCCGGTGCCCCCCGAATCTCTGAGGCACGTCTGCCCTCTGAGAGCACCTGCTTGGTGTCTCGGGACGGGACGGGGCCTCGGGCAGCCTGGTGTGATGGGAGGTGTCCCCGCCCGTGGCAGGGGAGTTGAAACTGGATGCTCTTTACGATCCCTTCGATCCCAAACCGTTCTATGATGGTTCTTTTGTAGATTCATCCTACTGGGAAGCTTTTTGTGCTTTCAGATGGAGAAGGGAAGCATACGACTGTGGAGCTGAGCGAACCGGTATTTAAGGAATACTTTTAAAATTCCTGGTGTTGCCTTTCGTAGATAACTAGATCTTTTGTCTCTTCTGAAAACTGCATACCTCGTATTTTTTTTCCCGTCTGAAAATGCATCTCTGTTCCCTGAGGTTTTGGCTGTTCTGAAACCTGTGCATGCCTTGCATTTTTGGACAGGAAAAAATGCATCTTTTTAATATATATACACAAAAATATGAAATCATAGAATAATTTACTCCAATTGTACCTATCTACTACTAAATCATGTCCCCAGGGACCTTATCTACTCAGCTTTTAAAATCTCCAGGGATGGTGACTCAACCACCTCCCTGGGCAGCCTGTTATAGGGCTTGATAACCCTTTCTGTGAAGAAATTTTTCCTGTTGTCCAATCTGAACTTCCCCTAACGCATCTTGATGCCATTCCCTCTTGTCCTATCACTTATCACTTGGGAGAAGAGACCAACGCCTACCTCTCTGCAACCTTTTAGGTAGTTGTAGACAGCAGTAAGGTCAATAAATAAACTCAGCCTCCTATTCTCTGGGCTAAACAAACCGAGTTCCCTCAGCTGCTCCTTATAGGACTTGTTCTCCAGCCCTTGCACCAGCTTTGTTGCTCTTCTCTGGCCACGCTCCAGGACCTTAATGTCTTTCTTACAGTGAGGGGCCCCAAACTGAACACAGTATTTGAGGTGTGGCCATTTCAAATATATCTTTTTCCTTGAGGTATTATCTGTTCTGAAACCAGTGTGCACTGAGGTTTCAGTCAGGAGGAAGAAAAAACCCACCAATAACTGTGTTTTCTCCCTGTTCCTTAGTTTCTTACATCTTGCAGCTAACTTGCAGTCTTCATATTAATGAGCTGCCTTGGTCTTCATCAATTTTTTAGCTGCTGTTGAAAGGCAGAGTTAATTCCTTGTCAGGCACACCTTTCTTTGGGTACTTTGTTTTAACTGTTTGTGTTTGCAGTGTAATATATTCCACTACTTCTATTAACTCTATTTCCCTTCACTTTTCCTCCCACTTTATTCCTTTTATCTTTACCTGCCTAACAGAATATTTTGGGAAGATAATTGAACATATTAATGAGCTGCCTTGGTCTTCATCAATTTTTTAGCTGCTGTTGAAAGGCAGAGTTAATTCCTTGTCAGGCACACCTTTCTTTGGGTACTTTGTTTTAACTGTTTGTGTTTGCAGTGTAATATATTCCACTACTTCTATTAACTCTATTTCCCTTCACTTTTCCTCCCACTTTATTCCTTTTATCTTTACCTGCCTAACAGAATATTTTGGGAAGATAATTGAAAAAAAAACCCAATAACATGATATTCTCAGAAGTCACTTGAGTTGACATTCCTCTTTATTCTTAGGACAGTTGTCATAACATTCCAATAAACTTCATCTTAGATTGAAGAATTCTTTCTTAAAAAAACCTTAAATTTAGCAACTGATGCAGTGGATAACTACGGCACAGAAATATTGCTTCCTTTGTTATCACTTACCATTAAGGGAATAACACCCTAGCATTCTCTTCCGTCTATGTATTATTATTTGTCCTCTAAGAAATGTTGTAAGTAAAGCATTATTTTGTCATTATGATGGCAAATGCTGTGTCTTAACTGAACATGTGTGTGATCTTTCCATCTTTTTCTCTGAATGATTTGTTAAATGCTGAGAAATCTGGCCATTTCCATGTGAAATAATTGCACATAATGATCTCTGACTTTCAAGGCAGTAGTATTACCTTGTTGATGAAAAATGCAGTTTGTTCTTTCAAATAGTGTTGTCTTATAAACGTAAAGCCTCTTGGCTTCTTAAAATTGAAAAAAAAATGTCTTTTCTAGAATCTGCTGAAAAGGTTTCCTTGGGTTGTTAAATCTTCAGATGTCAGCATCTAACCAAAGATTGCACAACTTTCCGTAAAAGAGTAACTGGTCAAATTTCATAAACGTATAGCTGCAGTGTTAGGGACTTTGCAGTCTGTGTTCGTTTGTAAGGGAAGGGAAAAGCATGTGTGCAAAGAAGTAGCCAGCATGTCTCTAGTTGAAATTAATGGAGGAACTTGTATATGCTTTCTAACTTCCCCCCCTTCCCCTCTTCGTTTGCATGTGTGTAGGTCCTCCTTTCAACACAGAAACCCAAATTAAAGGGAGGGGAGGCAATTTATTGCTGTGTTCCAGGAAACTTAATAGCTAAAAGTAAGATATTTTTGAAAAACGTTACTGAAATAGTACTGCATTTTTATATTTAGTGTCTTAAAACTGAAAGAAAATGTGTTCAACCCATATGATTTTGGAATAAGACAAAATGTTTAGCCTCTTCCCCCCTGCCCGTTGTTCAGCCAGAAGACTTGCTGTTGTCAGGTTCCAATGTTCTTGTATTCTGAATAGTTACTGACACATTACTGGAAAAATAATTTCCCCTTACACCTTGCGAATCTGGAGTATTGGGACTGCTCTCTGGCATATATACCTCCTTAGCTCTTACGGAGTTCTATAATTGACTCATGTTTGAATGCAGTGGATTAAAATCTGAATCCTTCTGCTTGCTTTTTCCTAGACTAGCCTCTGCTCAGTGACTAAGTGACAGTTTTATATGCTTACAAACTGGTATCTTCACTCTGAGGGTACTTTTTTTTCTTTTTTTTTTTGTGTGTTGGTTTGTGTTACAGAGCTTGCAAACTTAACTAGCTCAAGGCTTTTATGGGTTTATTTTGGGAGGAGAATGGGGGTGTTCAGTAGTTCAGCAGTCAGTTGTGTAGAATTTGTGGCTTAAGCACCGTGCAATAGAAATGGCAGTTAATTTAGTGGTAATAATTTCATATTTGGTATATTTTCTAGCTAGATGAAGAGATCTCAGGAGTTCTTGAAGTAGTAGGAAGAGTAACAAATCAGGCAACCATCATGTGCATGTCATACGTCCAGTTCAGAGAAGATAAAAGTCCATTTGGTAAGTAATGATATACATTATGACAATTGAATTTTGTGTTCTTAGCCCTTAAATAAGTAAGAAGGGAGAGCCTGCTAATCTCTTTTTGTGGACACGGTGCTAGATATGGAGTAGAAAGTAGAAAAGGAGAGTGCCATGGGAAAGATTGGGTACAAAATACACTGGTTTACTGTCAAACTGTAAGGACTGACTCACAGCTGGAGCCAGTCTAGATCATGATCTGACAGTTCTCCCAGCCACATTGTTCTTGCATTCACTGGCCCTTATATGATTGTGCACCTAGCAGGCCTAAAAATACCCCCCAGAAAGCAAGCAATTAGACTGTGGCTGGCTTGAGAAAACTGGGGAGGATGAGAGGTACTGGGAAGGCTCAGCTATATTGCCTTAAAATAAACACTGCTTTAATGCTGTTATTTGCTTGTAGGGAATTTAGTTTACGCATCATAACTATTTTCTTTGCCCTGTTTCAGATCTGGAACTCTACAATGAGGCACTAAAAATTATTCATGATTTCCCTGAGTATTTCCCATGTGGTATTGAGAGAAACAATTGATTTTTCTGAGCATATATTTAGAGCATCAGGAGGGACAACAGTACCCTGACTTTCTTGCCTGACAGCATGGTAGCAGTTGCATTTCTTTCTAGCAAATATACTCAAATGCTATTACATGTGCCATGTATTGACGTTGAAGAATGTTTTCTTTTAAACTCGATTTATTCAGCAAGAATACCGCTTCTGTGGATCTCTCATTGTTGGTATATATTTAACCCTTTTGCATCAATGAGGAATGTTCTATTACAGGATTGGAATTGCTGGAAACTGATTTTTTGTAGGGTTTTTTTGGTAGAAGTTCAAGGATACTTTAGAGTACTACAAACTCATATTGAAGATACGGGGTAGGGTTTTAATGTAAAGATTTTATAAAAAATTTGCTTTGATACAAATTTATTGAACAAGGTATTTTGCATCTTGAAAATGGTCTATTGTTCAATAAAAGTTCCAACTAGATTTAACTGTTCGTGTTGAAATACTGTCATCTTATAAGTGCTGTTTTCAGTGACACATGGTGACTCCTGTTCTATCATAACTGATGCAGTTTAACAAAGTCAAGCACAAGGTACTTGCCTTTTGCAGTGATGTTAAGCTTGGAAGATGCTAGTTAGACTTGGGGAGTTCAAGTGCTGCTGAGTTCCCCACAACCTTAGTTCTTGGTGGGAGTCTAAGCCAAAGTACAAGCAGATTCAGGCAGTCTGTCATCATGATTTAATGATAGAAACTTCCATACAGATCCCAATTTTTGTTACTATGCAGGCTGCCCACAGCACATAACAGAATTCTTACATCTCTTAAGGTAACATAATGAAAGTAAAATCTAACTTTGGAAATATCCTGTGTGAAATAATAAATATTTCTAAGTATTTAAAATAAACTTCAGCCATGTCCATTTACCTTCCATACAGCCAGGCTTCAGGCTTACTAGGTAAATTTAGTGCCTTTTCAAGATTGCTAGCTTTGTGCTTATAGACACCTCCATTTTCAGTCAAGGAATTTGTTTTAAAGACAACTTATTTTGTTTGGAAGTTGGAGAAAAAGTTTGTAAACCAGCAGTTAAGTTTAGCTGTCCAGCAGGCTAAACTGCAAATAAAAACTATGCAACAGGTGGTGGAGAGTTTTATTTAGGGAACGCATGGTAACACAATGTCTGCACTTTGTGAGCGCAATGGCACAGCTGCATCCCACCAGCCCCTGTGTGGAGTTACAGGAGATTGCCACTGTAACAACAGCAATGCTGCAGTACAGCTACCCCCACTTTCTCCCGCCAACCTTCTCCTTGGCAAGTCTGGTGGATATGGAAATAATCACTAAGTGGTTAAGTCACTCCAGCTCAAAGCCCTGTAAGTAATGGGACAGAAGGACACGCAGGTAAGAAAGCTGGGAGTAACCCTCCTTGTGGGCCAGTAAGCTACCCTGACTTCCCTCTCCACTATGACAGCCCAGAGGAGGAATGGCTTTATATCGTAGTTGGTTAAAGGTATAGGAAGCAGTTAGTGAGCATGACAGGGAGGAACAGACTAAAATTTTGGAAGTTCTCTTGGGGTAATTCAGTTCCAGTAGGGATCCTGAGGGAGGCCACCAGAATGCAGCTGTGCAGTAAGATGTACTGTGCAGGACAATCTGGTCATTAAAAACCATACACCTCCCTGTGAATTTTGCAAATAGTGTAATTACTGGCCTGAAAGCCTGATTACCAATTACAACGGTCAAAGCTGGTAGTTATTCTGTGCCAGAATATGCACACATTCATAATCCAGAACATTTCAAAGACATGCTCAGTATCAAAGTAAGCATCTAATTTAATGAAGCGACAGAATTTCACACAGATATAGTCATGTTGAAAATGACACAAATGTTTTTTTCTTTACATGAGAAAATGAGACACCATTTCCATTCACTTGGACATGGAACTTACCAGAAGAAAATGCTAGTCATTGTTACTACTGAGGAATAAAACCACACCCTTGACACTTACAAATCCTCATTTCTAAAAAGCAAGTGTTTTATTGCCTATATTTATATAAATATGGTATCATAAATTAAACCCCAGTTTACGTTTATAAATGGGCAACAGTTTGCAGGCTCTTCAACAGCAACATAAAGTGCAAAAATACTGGAAAGATAAATATTCTAACGAAAAAAACATGCCCTCCCATACCTACAAATACCAAGTACCTGTTATTTTAACTTCAGAAAGATCTGTCAATTAGGCAAGAATTTTAGATGAGAATAAATGTCGCAGATGTATTACATTAATGCTAAATCAGAAAATATAACCAGAAGTCCTGAATATAATCATGTACATATACTGAAAGCATTTCCACATTCTACCTCCTTGCAACTACACTAGAGCACTTGGAACTAGTGGCATATTATGATATATTCTGTCTTAAAACACCGATTTTCACAGTCCTAGCAGTACAGTACCAGTTTATTGCTAGCTTTTCATTTAGCATTTAATAGCACACAAGTAGCTCAGACCCTGTTTCTAAGAGTAAATAAACACACACCAAGTAAACTGATGTTATTATCACATACCTTAAAACAGGTTGTGGGGTTTTTTTCCTAATTTGTGTGAATTTTGTTGCCTACAAAATCAAGGACAATTCCAATTAGCCTCTTGCACACTATTTACAGAACATCATTGACTTCTCAAGTTAACAAATAATCTTAATTCCAGCCAGTAACAAAGCTAGAACTAACTCTCTTCAATAGGTTAAAATTGTGCAGCCTTTTGGGAGCAGACTGGCATCCACTAGGGACCAGAAGCAGGATTTGTTTAGGTGAATTTCACACCTCCTAGTGTAAGAGATGAATTAAACATTTGTTCAT
>WAAB01019495.1:187155-206109 GCA_013389865.1 Piaya cayana | reverse complement strand
CACACAAAACAAGTAAGGATCTAATCTTGTGCTGCTGCTTCTACAAAAATAAGATGGCTGCAAACTANCTCTGCAAGGAGCCATCTCGCCTTCAGACCGTGCTGTGTGCAAGGAGGAGAACTAGGGGATTGCACACAAAACAAGTAAGGATCTAATCTTGTGCTGCTGCTTCTACAAAAATAAGATGGCTGCAAACTACTAGGAGGAATAAGCACAAAAGCCAAAGGGTGAGATCTGCTACATGTTAATAGTGATGGAAAAGCAGAGGAGAGACAGGACTGACTGGTTTGTGGTGGAGACAGGGAGTTACCATCTGAGGAGTTGCTGGGAGGGTGTAGAATGAGGTGGCCTTGCTGGGCTTCCCTTGCAGGCTGAAGGTCTGGTGTTGTGCTTCTGGTAGGCAGAGGGTCTGAAGCAGGGGATGAGGAATTATTAAAGCAAGATCTGATCTGGTGGGTCTTTTCCAACCTGGTGACTCTATGATTCTGTGATTTCACCTTGAACAGGGGAGCCTGAGGGACTACGTCCAAACAGACTACAGGAGCTTTGTGCTTTCTCACGGAAACCAGTTGGTTTACCTCTCTGTGTACATCAGAGGACATGACTAATGCTCCTTGTCTCTCCTATTTGATACCCTAAAATGCAGTTTGTTGTTTGCTGTTTCTGTGGAAAGGCTCTTGCTTTGCCCTGCAGGCAGCCAGGGTAACACCTAAGCTATTTGTGTGCCAGGACATCCCCCAGGATGCTACCTTGTGCCTTGTTGCACCGTTCCCTGAAGAGCCCTGTGGATCAGCCTCACAGGGATGTGGGTGAAGGACAAGGCAGGGATGGTACTCTGGTTTCCCTGTGATTCTCTTGAAAAATCCACATGAAGCAGCTGAGATCCGCAGCGGTGATGGGCAGCTTCCCTTCCTCAGCAGGGAAGAAAGAGGCAGAGAGCAGCAGGCACCTTCTGGTAGGTGATGGAGTGGAGGCTTTAGTATCCCTAAGGCAACGCTTGTGCTCTGTCTGGAAAATGCACCAGACCAGCAAAATTGTCACTCTCTGCTGTGTCCTGGCACAGTCCAGGCTCTGCTGGCAAGCCTGGGGAGGAACATTAATAAAAACAAGTGTTTGGCTGGTGTTACTTTGTTATTTTGACTTTAAGAAACAAACAATTAAAAAAACAGCCCTACTCTGATGTGCAAGCGCGATCTGCTGTCACGGGCTGATGCTAGGGGGAAAGATAAGAGAGAGAAAAAGAGAACAGCTATGGAGAGAGGCTGAAAACACTGCAGGGGAATGAAGGGGAGACATTTATTTGCAAATAAGTCGCTAGATCGTGCTTCCATGTGCATCTTGGGCAGCTTCTAATGTTATGGGTTTGTTCAGATTTACTGGTGTTAGCCACCCTTGAGAAGGGGTTGTTGACCCACAGACCTAGGTGATAGCTGGTTCAAATCTGTCTTTGTGCCAGTCTAAGGAAAATTTATTCTATCCCAAGCTGTGCCCATAGGCAGGGTCTTCTTCCCCTTCCATCAATTTCATGTTTGAAGTCTCCCTGCAGGAGTTCATTGTCGATGCTCTGTGATTCATTCCTGCGAGGAAGTGTGATTTCAGGGCCCTGTACAATTGCACAGGACTGCAGAGTGTGGTTCCCCATTATTACTTAGACGGTTTTATTAAGTTTTCATGTCTACTTCCTCTTGGTTCCTGATTAGGATTTAGGAACAGTGAGGAAGGAGGCTGCTGTCCAAGCAATCGCACCCAGGCTTTAAACTCAGCCTGGTACCTGCTCTGTGTGTTCCCAGGGGCTCAGCAGAGTCCAGTGATTGAGGCCAGCAGGAGTAGCATCTTGCTTCCTGGTTTCAGCAGAGGTGTTAAGTAGGACATAGTTAAATTTGGGATTATTTGTAAGAGAAGAAGAGTAGCTGCTTCCTTTCTAATGTGTTGGTTTGATAATAGATCTTTGGGCAGAGAGCTGTGAAGAGCTGCCTTTTGTAGAGGGTTAGAGGATTAGATGTTTGAAGTAAGGAAACTCTCTGGTGCAATTGGGCAGAAGTGGATGTTTGGGGGTGTTTCCAGTCGCTATAAATGCAGCCCTGACCAGCACTGGTCCTGCAGCGTTTCATCCCGAAGGGTCAGCAGCTGGTAAAGGGCTCAAGCATGTCCTTAGTCTAGAGGAATTTGAGAATCCCTGTGTGCTATCCCACCCGGGAGGTGTTTTTTGATGGCATTTCCACTGGAAGTGTTACTGGATTTCCCCAAAGACAGGGGATATAGAGACATCAAGTTTCACATGGGCAATAATCTAATTGGGGACAGTCTTCTCTATAGAAACATGTATTCCATATAGAAGAGCAGAGCCTTGCAATGAGTCTGTGTAATTAAAAAGCTGCAGTGAGGTGAAATACGAGATGGAGAGGAGAGATAGTTGGAGGCGCTGAGAAACAGAAGCACTTTCAAGTGTTTTACTGCAGAGACGATTGGAGAATTTGCCAGGGGCCTGATTTTCTCCTTGCACTGCCCTTCCTCAGGTGGAGCACAGCGTGCAGCCTGGTGGATGCCGTCACTGACCCAGAAACCTCCAAATGCTGGTACCAGTGCAAGCACTGAACTGGGTTTAGGTATAAAGCAGTGGAGAATCACAGGGCTGCAGAGCTTTAAGCCAGAGCTAATGTCTGTGTCTCGTTGGGCTGTTGCGTGGCTGTGATTCTTTTGCTCGTGGGTAAACTATAGCCTGCTTTGCTCTGAGCCAGGCGATGATCCATTTGCACCCAGGGATGCCACAAAGGCTAAGTGGCTAAAGGCTAAATGCTGTCATTGGAAAACAGCTGTGAATTAATACATGGTGTGTGATTAATGTGCTTTTTAAAATGCATTCATGTCCTGCCACGCTGGCTGTGGCTCTTGTGTCGCATTCGGTGTTCTTAGAACATTTATTAGCCTTACAGATCCCTTGATTACTGCTTTCTCTTTTATAATTAAGCCATGAAACTCAGCATGGTGCAGCTTATGTGGTATTAATTCATGCTTGGCGTATTCTGCCTGTGCCCTAGGATAAGGCTAAATGCTGGCAGCTGGATTGCTCTCTGCACAGTTACTATTCTGGAATTTTTTAATATGATTATAAAAATCGCATTCTGTGTGCATATGGGCAACTCGGGGCTCACCACAGCCGTAAGCTGTATGTGTTCTGACTTCCAAAGGAGCAGGACCTGCCCCTGGCAGTGCTGTGAGATGGGGCTTCTTGCTGCCCCGGGCGCTGGCTGATGCTCTCCAGGTCAATGCTATTAGCTCTGCTTCAACGCCAACGCAGCCTCGTGTGCTCTATGCTCCCTTCTGACCCTTCTTGGGACATGCCTGTGAAAATGTGAGTCTCGCAACTGAGTTCTGTGTCACTCCTTTTTGTCCTGACTTTTCTTCCTGTGAGCTTTAAGCTGAATCCAGGATTCCCTGCAAGGCTTCATCTCCACGTCCACCCTCTGTTGGCAGCAGCTGCAGTGGCTGTTTGAGCAGTTTTCCTCCTGGCTGTCCCCAGTACGACAGTTTGTGTGGCCGTGTGGTGAGTTGAACAGGGAACGAAAATATCAAACCATGTCTGTTTTGCTTATTTATTTTTGTTTTCCTTCTCATGGGAATTAGTTGTAGGGGTCGCTGTACTGAATAAAGTGGAGCTCAGCATTACTGGAAAGGAATGACCCAGCATCACTGTCCCAGAGGTAACGGTTTGAACGCAGGATTCGTGAAGCCTTTGCTGGGCTGGGTGTTGGTGTTGAGCTGAATGGCTGTTTTCCACGGACCACAGATGCCATGATGTAAGGGTGGCTCTGCTCTGCAGTGGCCGTGTTATTTATACACATATGCATGCTGCTCGATTATTACTAATCAAACCATTTCTGTAAAGAGCTGGATGCTGCTCATCTCAAAGCTTCTGTTTCAAAAAAACAGTGCCAAAACCTACGTGCAGTTTGTAAAACTGTAGTGCAGAAACCCTTTGAGCTCAGACGTTTCCATGGAGATGGATCTTTGATCTTCTTGTAATAAATAAAGGTTGGAGAAGATGCTCCCAAACTAAAGAGGAAGGCAAGGCTGATCCCTACGGGGCATAAGTTCTCAATTGGAATTAGAGAGACGGAGAATCTCTCTTTTTTTCCCCTCCACGATGCTACGTCTGTAGTAACAGCGAGGTTGAGCTGCCTGCCCGCCAGCACTGTGGCGTATGCAGAGGACATGCCTTTCATCCATCCAGACAGATGGCGTGTTACACCTTTGAGCTGGCTAGTTTAATGCTGCTGAAAAGTCAGACCTTTGCACGGCAACGTTCACCCTCCTATTCACCCAATATTCGTTTATGCTGCAGGATTTAGAGAGCGAGGACGCAGGGCTTTGATACGAGTATCATGTTTGTTTTCTTGACTGTGTCGAAGCAATCTGAGGAAGAAGAACAGCTAGGAAAAGTGCTGCATTCATGGATAAAATATAGAGGGGGAAAAAATAATCACATTTTACTCTGGCATTGGTATTTAATATGCTGATGTAGAGATAGTGACCAAAAGCAATGGTCAAGTTGGCTTTATCCACGTGGATAAGCTTTGACTGCCCTGGTGACTTGTGGGTTGTTAGAGCTGTCGGCAGGAGCAGGGCTGTTACCCCTGGCACTGAAAATCAAGGCTTGTGCAGATGGAGCCAGGAAAGAATTCATTAGGGAAGAGCATAATAAGCTTCAGTAGTCACCGAGAACTGCTTCTTGGAGCAAATGTGGCCATGTGCTCACTGGTAAGATGTCTCACACCAAGATCATAGAATCACCAGGTTGGAAGAGACCCACCAGATCATCGAGTCCAACCATTCCTATCAAACACTAAACCATGTCCCTCAGCACCTCGTCCACCCGTGCCTTAAACCCCTCCAGGGAAGGTGACTAAACCGTTGCGCTGTGGTCAGCGTGTGTGTGAGCTGAGCTGCGTGCACCTCTTTGTGCATTTCTCGCTCCGGTTGGCAGCCGGGTGGTGGCTTTTCCTGGTCATTTCCAATCTGTTCACAGGATGTTGATAGATCTGCCCCTTTTCCCTCTGCTGCCAGCACGGCCTCAAGCAGGTTTTTCTGCAGCGGGTAGCAGTGCGTAAGGTGAACGTGCTGTTGTGCACCACCTGTTGCAACAGGGCTGGGATTTTTTTTCCCATTTTTAAAAAAAATGGATGCATAGAGCTGCTGGTTGTGCTAATTAGGATTTCTTTTCTTGAGGGGTTTGCAATACTTGATCCAGGCAAAATGGTGCTTAAGCACCTCTTAAGGCTTCCCTCCCCATCCTACCAAGAGACCCCTTCGTGCCCTGCTGGATCCCATACTCCTTAACAACTCAACCACCACTTTATGTGTTTTTCAAGTTCCAGATTAAATACTTTATTTATAAGGACAAATGTTATTTGCGGCTCTGAAAATGGTATCATCTCTTACAGGTATTGCAGAAGCCTTTGATGTTGATTGTAGGCCACAGATTCACTGTAGAAGCCAACAGGTACGAGGGGTTTTGTTGATTTTTTTGGTGTTTTGAATTAGCTTTGCTGAAAATACTGTCACTGAGCTCCTTGCTTTTCAGAAATACACCACATAGCCAAGAAAGCTGTGTTGTCATCTTATGTACTAGTTCACCGGGAGGAAAAGACATTGAAAGAACATGCAATATTAAAGGTATTTTGAATCAAACTCACTTCCAGTGGTTTCAGTGGAGCTTTTAGCCTTGTTTTTGTGGGGTGCTTTGTCAAAACCTAAAGCGTAAAATACTCTGTTGTGTCGAAGTTAAGGTTACAAGGTGGTAATAAAAAGAGCATTTTTATCCTCAGTTACATGGACAAGATGGGATTGTTGTGCAGCCACAGCTGTTCATCTCGTGGCTGTGACAAGCCTGTATGGATGCTGTCACTTAGCAACCATTGCCATTTGTGTTTTAGCTGCATCTTTTTTTGTTGTTAGCATGTAATGAGAGTTGTAATCACAAGATCACTCTCCTCAAGGGTGTTTGGTTCTGAGAGCAATGGGCTCTGAGGCTCGCTTGTGCCCCTGCCCAGCCTGCATGAGGGCTAAACCAGGACTGTACGTGCAATGGCTAATGTGGTGTAACGTGGCTTTATTTTGGAGCTGGCTTGGCTGGGCCAGGTCATCTTTCCAGATGTACAGCCTGGATTCACCACCTGCCACAGCAGGCTGTGCAGCTCCTTCACACTGGTTACAGCCCAGCCCAGAAGGTGGTTTGAGGCCAAAGCTCCGAGTGTGGCTGAAACATCACCTCCCTGAGCAGGGCAGTGGTGGTGAGAGGCCAACTGAGGCCAACCTTAGTGTCTGCACAGCAGTGCAAGCTCCATGATTCTTTACTGACCCAGGAGGGAATATGGGGACAGCAGAGTCTGGAAATTTGAGAACCAAGAGACAACGAAATGGGAGAACTGAAAGTGTGAAAACTTATTAGTTTCTTAAGGGTCCGTTCCACCTATCTCACACTTGAATAGGAGTAAAAAGTGGCAGTCCTACCATGGTTCAAGCCCTAATGCTCTACAGGAGTGTTTTTTAAGCTTATGGTTTTACTTTACACCTGACCTCGTCTAATCGGGCAACGTCCCTCAAAGGAGTGGGGTCACCCTCTGTCCCAGACATCAGGCTCCTGCCCTTGAATGGAGGTTTAACAACTGGGCAACTCCAGAACAAGCTGGGGAGTACCTTGATTTGGATGGGTTTGTTGTGGAGGCTGCCATGTGAAAGGCATCACGACAGCTCTGGTTTATGTGTACCACAAATACAGAACTTTAACATGTTCAGCTGCTGTGCTCTATGCAGAGATTTGGTATTGATATTACAGGTAGAAATACTGTTATCTTTAGTTTCCTTTTGCTTTAACTGAAAGAGTCCTAATTGCACTTGCAGCACTGCAGGGGTTCTTGATGCCGACTGCTTGTTTCCCCTTCCATCTGAGCAGGAGTTGGGAGTGTATCCGTGCCCGGCATTTGCAGAGCCCTCAATGCTTTCTTTATAGCTCTATCACCAGCTTAGTTCCACCTTTTTCAGGCAGGCACACGGCTTCTTTGAAAGAAAGTCCTTCCATTTCTCTGTGTGCTGGCTTGCAAGTTTATAGTTAAGACCTGTCTTGTCTGTGGAGGAAGAACACCTGATGCAGGCTGAGGTCTGGCCGTGTTAAGTGGTGCTTTATTTCTCAGCAGGGGACAAAAACCACTGCTGTAAAGGGAAATGATGCAGCAGACAGAGGTGTTGCTACTGACAGATTCTTTCCATTGTAAATTACTTAGAACTTCTGCAGTGAAGTCGGTTGATGAGTTTTCTCGTAAACATGTGGTGTTTTTTAGAAGCCTTGATGAATATGTATTGAAATATTAGAGACAAGTAAAAGAAATTGCAAAGATATGCATGAGCTGCTCTGTAATCACAGCTCACATATATCTAAGTGAGGCGGTTGCTTTAGGACATTTATAGCCTATTTTTGACTAAGTTGTGCAATTAGTATAATTAGGCAAACAATATTCTTTGAATTTTAATTGTCCAGTGTATTAAACCAGAAAATTAATAGCCAATTTTTGGCAGCTTTTATAAAGCTGTTAGTAGTGTGGGGCTGAGCCAAAAAACCTTATTCTCCTGCGTCTGTTTGAGTCTGAGCAGTTACAGGATAAATCCTTTCTTCAGAGCTTTGTTGAAATGTGTTGAAAGCAACTCCAGGAATTTCATACCTGTGTACGGATCAGGTGGCAGAACTTACATTGCCCCTGTGCAGCTAAAGAGCTCAAATGAGCTTTAATAACCTTCTTCTAAGTACCAGCCATCAGAGACATGAATTTTTCTAGTCTGTGATGTTCTGCATTGATAGCATTTGTGTTGCTACTGCCTGGCCCACATTAAAGCAAGCGATAGTCCTGAGCCTCAGTGCTTATTGCACTAAATGAGACCCGTGTCTGGCTGCAGACTTTGCTGAAATCAGCTGTAGTGTTTGTGCTGGAAAAACCCTCAGTGGTGCCTGCCTCCTGCAGGAATCATACACAGCGTGAAAGCAGCAGTTTCCACAGAAATTCATCCCAAAAGGGCAGCTTTGAACTTCCTCCTGCATCCATGATGGAAGGCCAGACACCCTACCTCCTTTTTTATGTCTTTGGAGTCCTCAGTGTGTGATACGAGCAAGTTGGATGTGTAGAGATTATGGAGGCATCGCTACAGTCATGTTGTGAAGTGGTTCAGTAGCAATAGCACTTGTTGAAGGGAATGCTCAGTATGCATGTGGGGGTGACAAGTCTGCTCCTCAGGACTGTCTCCCTGAGAGTTAAACCCTTCCTGAGGGGCACCACAACCACAGCTCCTTGGCAAGACATATCCCATGCTGTCAACTTTTAACCCAGCAGAAAGCTGTGTGGCTGAGAGAAGGATCTTGTGGAGGTGTAAAACTAGCTTGGGAAGGTAAGAAGTCAGTTGAAAAATTATCTAGCAGTGTTAAATAAGAGGGGTAGGGCTTGCAGGAGTCTGTAACAGTGTGCAAAGATGAGCATCCTAGAGAGGATATCCCAGCACAAGGGCTGATTCATGTCAGTAGCTGTTGGTGTGTTTACAAATTTGGTAGCTAAATTTTCACCTCACAAATCGCACTGGCATCACCTGCTGTTGAAAGAACCTTGGGGGTTTTATTCTGCTTTCATCTCCCTTAACCTTTCTACTCCCTGGCATTTGCTCCTTGCACTGCTTGGATGTTCACGATCCTTCATGTTTCTCCCAATTATCAGGTGTGGGATGTCAGTGCAAGCATCTCGGTGTTAATAAGACTCTACTGTAACTAGAGCAGCAGAGAAAACAAAGAAAGGCAACTCAGAGAGCTCAGAAGAGACTACAAAATTAGCACTAAGCCACCTCACTGCTGGAGGTGGAGACCTGTTCTTAATGAAAGATGAAAGGAGTCCTTAATTCCTCCTCTAAAGATAAGGAGCCCTCCCAGATTGTTGTAAATTTGGTTTTTAGCACACAAGCATTTGTGCATGAACAAGACTTTAGACTGCAATTAGGCAAATGGTACAAACTTAACAATGTCACTATCAACCCAGCCGCTATTAAAAAAAAAAAAAGTTCCATTAAAAATTAATAAGTCTGGGAGTCAAGAGACTGCAGTAATAAGCAGTGGAGTTTCCCTTCTATATCAAGTCACTTTTTCAATTTGCTGATATTTGGATAATTCCTTAGAGTCTCCTAAACTGCACAACCCTGAAATCACAAGAATTCTAGTACTGAACAGGAAGACGTTTAGCAAGCAACCTGCTGTCTCTTCCCCTGGAGCATATCTGACCTATTGCCAATGTTGCAACGCTAGTTTTGGAACTGTAAGCTCTTCATCAAACAGGACTCTTAAAACTCCACAAACCACCCATGCTTTTTTAAAAGCAGATCCTTTCTCACTAATATCTTTGATTTCTGAGAGAAACAGTGACAGGACAAGGCCTGATTTTTAATATATTCTGGCTTTTGTCAGGTACCCTGTTCAGGTGAAATTGTTCATCAGAAGCAGAGCTGCTTTCTTCTAGTAAAAGCTGCTGGTAGAACACCCAAGGGCTCTGCCACGCATAAAGCTGTGTGCAAGGCAATGTGTAAGTGTGCTGACTTCATTAAAAGGCATTAGTGTAGATCTTCAACCTCAGCAGCAAGAAATTCAAACTACATCTCACCCCCTTCTACTGCTGCAGGGATAATACTGAAGGAGGAGTTGTTCTTCCACTGCACTGGATGCTATAGACTCCGTTAGCGTGAAGTGAATGTGGAGGAGAAAGTGGAACAGCTGGCAAAATGGACTCGCTTCTGGCTTCAAAGAACAAGATCAGCTTTGTAGTCTCACTGCTGAGACCAAACAAGTATGTTATCTTGTTATATTATTTGTTTGTAATGTTAAGAGTGATTAACTTTTGACTCCTTAAATGCCACGTGCTCTAGACCTCAGAATGCAACAGGGAACTTCAAGAACTGTTTTTAGAATAGATATAGGCACAGTAAAAACATGTGTCCCTTAAAGCCATAACTGTTCATCAGTTGTAGCTACTCTTGCTCCAAAAGGAGCAAGAAACAACTTGTTTTCAGTCACTCTTACATTTTTAAAAAATATTCTTCTAAGCACCATGGTCTGGTGCTTTCTGTAAAAGACATAAGACTTCAAACCCCACAGATTTATTTCTTAATGCATTTATTTTGAAAAACAAATCGGAGTTTATTAGGAACTGCTTTCTTTACAAAAAAAAAGCTACCAGTATTAAAGCAAACATTTTCTAATCCATTTAACAGCTAACAAAACTGTCCTTTTCCCTGTTCAGTGTTACAGCTCCTTTGTATCCTCTCTCAAGAAAGAATTCACAACTGGTAACAAAAATTCTTCTCCAGAAGAAAACTGCTCAAACACTGCTCCCTCAGAGCAAAAGGTGAATTCAGTAACAGTCAGCTTCGTTCTCCTCTGTGGTGCCCACAGTAGCAAGGATGTCCTGTAAGAGGGACTGAGGGCTTTTCTCCACATGGTCGCTACTTTTATTTAGCTCATCGTGTAGCTCTTTTAAGTCTATTGTGCCCAAAGCTAGCATCATGCACTCTGGATCTTGAAAATCCACCCCATTACCACCATCTATGGGGAAGTTCTGAGCCAGAGAACCCTGCTTTAGTGTCCTTTGTAACCAGGCAATGCCGTGTTCTGCAGGTGCACTTCCAGTCTCCCCTGAACCTTTCAGGGTATCAGTGGGACAGAAAGAAGTGCTTAAACCCAGAAGTACAAAACAGGCTTTCTCAGCTACTGGTTTGTCACAGTCGCACACAGATTGAAACAAAAAGCTGAACAGTTTTGCTCGACAAAATACCTGCAGTGGGTCACTCCGACGAGTGGAACTGGTGACTGCAGATGAGGCGGGAGCATATGGCCATTCAGGAGGGCCAAGTTGGCAAATTGTGTATCTACAGAAAACGCTGACCAGTTCCAAACAACCAAGTCTGACTTCCCAGTCTGGGTCATGCTGCACGGTTTGGATCACTCTAGAGACAAACTGCACTGTATCTTCCAGCTCACCTGTGTAAACACCTGTCAGCCACTCATTAAAGAAGCTGATGACAGCCCTCCTCGGAAAGACCTCTGGATCACTGGACAAGATTTCTTGAAGCTTTGTTACCATGTTCTAAATGTAAAAAGACAGAAAAAACATGATGAGAGTAAGATCATGCAAAGAAAGCAGAAGTAAAAAATTTAGCCTCTTCGTTACTGGTTGTGAAATCTGCATGCATGAGACTGCAGGTAACTTGGGAAGAAATTTATAATTAGTACAGCAATAAACTGATGTCTAATTCTGCTTGCTTCTGCAGTGGGCTAAACAAAGTAAACATACCTCATTATTATACTGATTCTCTTCAACAGGTGACTGTGAACTAAAGCCATTAATGAAGGCCAAGTGTCCGAAAGCAGTCACAGCACTCGCACGCACATAGCTTTCTGGATCCTCAAGAAGATTTTCTATAAGCCCTGGCACCTTCAAAGACAGGAGAAGCTGCCCGAATGCATCAGAGTCTGTAAACAAGACAGCAACCCAAAGAAGCAAGGCTTTATTCTCTCAAAACATGAAGCTGTTTCCAATGCAAACAGTTCTTCGTGTCATACAAGGATGCCTACTGAGTGCAGGAAGAGCTGCCAGTGAGCTGAGCCCCTTCAGGGACCAGGCTGCTGCGCACAAGAGCACAGACGCTCTGTGTTAGGCTCCCCATTTTTCAGCAGCTTGGTGACTTACAGTCAAGCTCTGCTGGACACTAGAACTTGGAAAAATTAATTTAGAGTTGTTCTAGCAACAAGAAAAAACTTTCTCCAGGCAAGCAGGGACATGGCTTCAGTCTCATCAAACTCACACCTTTGCTTAAAGCAGGAAGAAGTCTTCCTTTTTGAGAAGGCATATGGCAAGAAAATGCAAATGCAGCACTGAGAGAGGCTGCAGGGTAAACTGCTAATTCAGCTGAGTGCATTGGATACTTTATTTGTGACCTGGGGATACCAGTAGTCAACAAGATCTCCCTTTCTGCCAACATCACAGAGCTACGGTGGGAGAACTAACATTGCCTCAGTGTTACTTGCTGCAAAGCCTGAGCTACCAGTAAAGTGGAAAATCAGCAATTGACCCAAAGCATACAAAGCAGATCTGGGGTTTTAGACTCCTAAATCCCAGCCCCCAGCCTGCCAAGTGAAACTAAACAGACTCCACTGCAAACTAAATAAAGGGAAAGTATTGTCCTCCATTAAGCCCTGTCGCCTGCCTTAACAAACATGTCTCAATATATGTGACTATCTCAATATCGCTTAGTTTAACTCATTGAAATTGCCATTAAAGAGGGCGTGGCAATGTGAATTCAACAAAAGGGTAGGATAAGTTTATTAATCTTTTTGTGTGATTTTTGATTGTGATCCAAGAGTAAAAATCTTGACACCTCTTTTCTTAGCCCTCCAGTTACAGGTCACAGGATGCTTCACAAGCCTGACTGATGTTCATAACATTAAAAGAAATACTCCTCCAATCTAAACTCTTACATCTCTGCACTTACCCCTTAAGAATCTAATCAGGTAAACGATGAACTCCAGAGAAGAATCTCTTACTTCCCAGCAAGGACTGCACAAACGCTTCCGCAGTGCCAGAAACACAGCTGTAAAAATCCAAGTGACAAGCTTGAATGGACACGACAGGCAACAAACCTTAACACAGGATTGTACAACCTCTGTATCAATTTGCTGTGTGCTTCTCTCAAAGTTCTTCAAAGCACTATTTGGGCAGCTAAATCTAAATTCAAGATCATTATGAACAAATGAATCCCATGAGATCAAGATTTCACACAGACAAGAGCAGATTTCATACGTGCCACAAGCTACTGTTTGTCCCAACTGGAAAAGGCATTGTGTTACCTTCAAAAATCTTCTCCGCTTGTTGCTGCTGATTGTTGGAGCAGGACCAGCAATGCAATTTCACCAACCACTCAGAGGTAGCTTTTAATGTTTTCGTTAGAACCTGAAGCAATATAACGCAAATTTACTTCACTACAGCAGGACACATTGTTGCCTTTATGCTATATAAAATGTTCTAGCCTCACACTTAAGGAGAAACTCTCAAAGTAAACAAGTACTTATGCTTCCTTACTAAGAAGTAAACCACAAATAAATGGTGCTTATGTAACGTTTTTAACAAACACCTAGAAAATGCTTGTTCTTAGCTTAGTATCAGAAAGTTCTAGTACCTCCAGCTTTTGATTGCCAGTTGTCATCAGTCATTCGAACAAAGCAAAAAACCAAATTTCCTCACCACAATGGATTCAATACTTAAGCACAATGTGTGATTGAGTATGGTGGCACTACTCTCCGTTGTGATAGCTCCTGTCTTTTCAAGAACACTAAATAAGGAAAAAATTCTTCACAGAAAGGGTCATTAGGCAATGGAACAATCTGGCCAGGGAGGTGGTTGACTCGCCTTCCCTGGAGGTGTTTAAGGTGCAGGTGGGGCATGGTTTAGAGACTGGTGGGAATGGTTGGACTCGATGATCTGATGGGTCTCTTCCAACCTGGTGATTCTATGTATTGGTCAGTTACTCACTTGTCAGAATTTTAGCTACTTCCTGCAAGCCACCCAGAACCAAGACAAGTCTCCTACATATTCTAATACAAACTCTGCTAATAAACAACCATTGCCAGACAGTTTCCCAGAACTACATCCCATTGGCACAAGCTAATAGACTCGGATCTTTTCTTAGTTGTTCACTCACAGTAGGATTGGTGTTTGGACTCTCCAGATATGCCAGAAGGACATCAAATGGACTAACTATGAATGAGCGACAGCCTGAAACGAAGAAAACAAAACTAAAGGACCAATACTGAGAAGGAGCAGTTGAATCACAATTCAAGTACTGAAATACAGAAACAGGATTGTGGAACCATTTTGAAGAAGAAAACAAGTGCAGTCCTCAGAGTAAGGGAGAAACATCCTATTTCTCACAAGCACTAAATTTTTTTTAATTACAGCATTACCTGCCCTAGCTCATCCACAGAAAGTAAGTTTAGCAGGCACAGTAGAAAGACGGGAAAAAATGAGTAAGTTTCAGAAATGGAAGTGGTACTATTCATTCAGAAAGATCAGTGAAAGGGAATGAAAAATTCTGCAACGAAAGGTTAGCTAAGTGAAAAATTAAAGTGTAAAGATTCACCATTTCGTTCCGCAAGCGCTGTTAAGACATCAAGAGCTGACCTTTGTACTCTGAAGCAATTGATCAAGATTCTGCTTATAGTGCTTCCCAGAGGAGAAGCTGGACTCAGGGTGCCATTACAGAACTGTAGCATTGTCAGGACAGAGCGTAACAAAGAAACACAGGGCAAATCCACTGGCAAAGAAACCTAAGGGGAGGGGAGAAAGAAAAATTGAAAAAAAAAATTTCCACCATGCAAAAAAGTCAAGCATGCAAACAGAACAGGAGTTTTTGGTCAGAAGGCAGCAAAAATTGCCATTTCTAGTGCATTCTCATAGTACCACAATGCTAATGACTGCAAACAAATTAGCTTCCTCTCTCCTGAGAACGACGGCACAGATGGAAGGAGATTCTTCTTACTCTTCAGGAAACCAGTTCAATTTATGGTTTTTTTCACTAGATCAATAGTTGCAGTAGGAGTAAGGTATAGTAACAAAGCTTGTGAAGAGGGATTTTTAAACTAAGTGCAGTCCCTCTTTACAAGCCTCAGTAATTCCTCCATTTCCCTATCTGGAGTTTACTGTGCTACATTTCTTTAACAGATGAAAGCCCTTGCTATCAACTTCTCTCCATGCTTTGTTAAGCTCTACTGCAAAAGTTTGCTACCAATCTTAATGCTGCCTTTCAAGGCTGAATTTGATCCCCAGGCTTTTTTCTTGCTCTGAATTTTACCAAGGACAGCAGCTCTTCCAGATGAGTGAGGGTCTGACACAGAAGATTAACACAAGATGACTTGGAGGACAGAAGACTTTCAACAGTTGTGGGATCACTAACAGGCTCAGCCAGCAAACCTAGAGGGCCAAAGGAAGGAAGAGCTCAGTTTGTTAGTGAGTACAAAGGATTGTGTTTTTCAAAGTTAATCAACATTTTCAGGTGATGCAGTACGAACATTCCCTTAAATGAAATGCTGCACTTCACTCTGAATACTGCTACTGTCCTTGACTACTACTTTTTCTCCTCCAGTTTTGTCTGCACCAGGCATTTTAAACTCTGGCAAGTGGACTAGCCTCTAACTTTTCTATAGCAACTGTACCTGCAGATTCCGGCGGCTGAGAGGCTGCTCTCAAAATACAGTCCATTGGCTGAAGTAGAACAGTCAGTGCCTTCATATTCACATCTCGTGGGCTTCAAAGAGGAAACAGCAATTACCAAAACAAGGAACATACTGGAAAACATAGCGAGGAAAAAAGCAAACATTTGCAAAGAGCAAAAATTTTGTTGCAGTAAGTCCTACCATCGGTAGCGCTTCAGAATTCCCACTGCCAAAGGACCTGCATGTACTGGGTTTAAGTGTTCCAGAGCAGAAGTCACTAATGCCCAAAAACTGCTGGTGTCACGAAACACAGGGGACCTGCCAAAAAAAAGTTTAAGTAATATGTCCTGTGAGACGGTGGAAAACAGGTATCTCTCACCACCAGACCCAAAGTCGCAGAAAAATTTACCGTGCCACGTTAAGCAAAAGATTTGCCAGCATGTGCTCCTCTTGAACAGTCTTTTCCATCAAAAAAGATTCTATTTGCTTTGCTATGCCCAACCAAATTGCTTCAGTCCACGTAGCATGACAATTGCGAAACAAAAGAGTTAACAGTTTTAATGACTGCTCGATGTAAGAGGCAGAGCTGGACTGCAGAGAATCTTCTATATGCTTTATAATGATCTGGGCACATGCTGGCCAGTCACAGTCCTCTGAACCGAGATGTTCAGTTGTTTCAGACACTGTAGAGAGGATGAGCATCTGCACCAGAAGAGAACTGGCAAGTGAAGCCACAAACAGGCTGGAATCCCCTTGCAGAGCGAAGATCACATCTATGCCTCCTGTGCGAAAACAAAACAAGTCACTTGAGGAAAAAACAACAGCTTTCCTACTGCGAAGCACAGACTTGTTGCATTCCAACCACATATTACTGAAGAACCACACAGCTCTAAATGGTGTCGGTGGGGGTTTTTATACTTTTATATTTTGTAGCCTCTATGGCATTTCAAAGTCAGCCAGTCCTTAACAACAAACAAGCAAAAAGGCAAACTGAATAAGAAAGTAAAATTATTTTCAGGTTCTCAGGTGTTTTAATAACTCAGGAGTAGAAAAGGACTTCATAAAACATTAGTAATACTAAGACAGTTGACAGCACACTTGCTGCATATTTACAGAGGAAGCCTGTAGCATCTCCAGACACAACTAATAGTAAAAACAGGAACGGCAGCAACAGTCCCATCACATGCCACACATTAATGCCCTTCTGGTCTTTTAGGCCATGTACATGAGATCTAAGGTTGGTGTTAACAGTAGAATTTATGTACCTGCGTAACTACATTGCAACTGCAAATGCGTGTAAGTATTAGGGGATAAATAAGGCCCTGGTTAGATTTTCTGCACTGAAATTATACCAAAATGTACCTTTTAGTAAGAGTAACAAGAATACAGGAGATTTTTAATAAGCTATTTTTAACGTGTGTTTCCTAAGATGTGCCTCTTCCCCTTCTAAAAAGGGCATCACCTTCAGCATCTGGCGAAAGAAATAATAGAAAGCACAACTAATTTAACAAAACCCCCACCATCTTTCAGTGATTTCAGTGTTTCTGACAAATGGTTTGTTTTTTCTTAAATAAACAAAACCTCCTGGGTCTCTCATTTGACATCTGAGCAAAAGACTGGAACAGAAGAGATACAGAGGACTTGGGGAGTTCCCAGTCCTAGAAGTACTCACCTCCGCTGCAGATGAAGTGGAGGGCAGGCTGGTGACACATCATGCTGCACACACCCTCCAGCCAGCCACTTCGCACAGACGCATCTTCCCACTCTGAGCTGCTCAAGGGCCCATCCCTGCCAAAGAGCTTGAGCAGCAGCTTTTCCTGCTGAGGCCAGAGGAGAACACACGGAGAAAGAGGTAAGCAAAGGGGCTCAAGGGGAGTGGAGAGGCTGCTCTGTCATCCAAGCCAAGAGCATCAATACCACAATGAAACCTTCTCTTGCTAGAAGTATCAGTAAAATAGAATATTTTTAAATGTTTAAACTCAACATATGCCCCTTTATGGACAAAGCAATAGAGATGTTCAAAACCAAAACTGCTTGTTTTTAAAATGCTAGGGAACATATTACGTATGTACCAGTTCCACTAGAATGCTTTATGCAGTTGTAAGCATCTCTTCGGTGAAGGAAACCTTCTGTGTTTTGTACTAGAAATGTATTCTGCTGTAGAAAGCAGAGCTTTAAAAAGCTCCCTCATATTTGCAAGGAATCAGAGATTTCCTGTCAACCTACTATGGAGGAAAAACTACATCTGTTATTGCAGCTTAGTTTGACAGGATCTGTCTGGTAATTTGCAATGACTGATGTGAGACAACGTTATCCCACATACCATTTTAAACTGGAAATGAGAGCACTACATATTAGCATTCACAGTACCCCTGTGGCAAGAAAGAAGAAAACAGCAGCTTTACATGAGAACTGAAAAGGAATGGTAAGTCTTTATTAGCATATTACTGTTTTCTGAGTTGTTCAATGTGTGCCAGAAATGTTCTAAGCAGAATGTTTTCAGGTGTCCCCCACAGAGAAGGAGGAAACAGACACATAGCAGTAGGTAGGTAACTCACCTGCAAGTGTAGGAAGCAGTTTTCGGAAGCAGCAAGTATTCCAGCTAATCGCAAAGTAAAGGAGAGGATGCATGGCCTGGGCTCTGGCAGTGCCAGCACGGAGGTGAAGAACTCTGTCAGGCAGGGGTTGTCCTGCACCAGCTTCAGGGCAGGATCTACTGAAAAGGCCAAAAAACAGAGGGTCACTGCCAGGACTTTTGTCCTCTCTTGTAACTCTGAGGTGCTTGCCTGACCCCTCACAGCAGTTAGAGCCAAGTCTGGGTACAGGCCCCAAATACTGAGGAGCATTTTTAGGTGTCACCGAGGGAACAGCAGCTCCAAGGTCCAGCCCTGTGGCCCTCCTTCCTCTCCCCACCTCGAGGAGGGCCCTCTCTCCTCCTTCTCCCTTCATACCACCTTCTCAGGGTGGACTCCACTCCCTCTCCCACCCTCCTCTCCCTCTCCTCCTTCTTTCTTCCCTTCTCTTTCCCCTCCTCTACTCTCTCTTCCCACCTCTCTCCTCACTCTTTCCCTCTTCTTCTTCCTCCCTCCCTTCTTCCTTCCTTCTCCCTCCCCCTTTCCCCTTCTCCTTCTCCCTCTCCCCCTTCTACTTCGCTCCTTCTCCCTCTCCCTCTCCCTCCCACCCCTGGGGTCAGGCCCCCGCCACTCACCGCTTTCCTCGCTCTCAGCCGGTCCCACCAGGTCGCGGAACCAATCCAGCAGCTTCTCCAGGCAGGTGTCATCGGAGCCGGGCGGCCGCGGGCCGGACAGGGCAGCGAGGACGCGGGGCAGGAGGGAGCGCTCCCCGGCCATGGCGGGACGGGAGAGGCCGCAAAGCGACTGTCGCGAGGGCGGGGGCGGGGCCAGGCGCGAAGGGCGGAATCAGAACCGTGGAGCGGTTTGGGGTGGAAAGGACCCTGTGTCATAGAATGATAGAACAACCAGGTTGGAAAAGACCCTCCTAATCATCAAGTCCAACTACTCCCACCAATCACTAACCCATGCCCCTCAGCACCTCGTCCACCCGTGCCTTAAATCCCTCCAGGGAAGGTGAATCAACCACCTCCCTGGGCAGCCTCTGCCACTGCCCAATGCCCCTTTCTGTGAATTTTTTTTTCCTAATGTCTAGCCTAA
>WAAB01019495.1:123228-185524 GCA_013389865.1 Piaya cayana | reverse complement strand
CGGTCACGCTTCTTTTACTGCATCCCAGGACTTTGGCTTTCCGGGCTGCAAGCTCACACCACCACCTCACGCTGAGCTTCTCATCCCCCAACACCTCCAAATCCTTCTCTTCAGGGCTGCTCCCCATCCCTTCTCTGCCCAGCCTGTATTTGGAATTGCCCCAACCCACGTGCGGCACCCCGGCCTTGTTGAACTCCGCCAGGCTCGCACAGCCCCACCTCTCCAGGTCCCCCTCGTTCCCTCCAGCACCGCCGACCAGCAAACGTGCAGAGGGTTCCCTCGATCCCGGTGTCCGGGCCCGGGAAGGGTCGTCGAACGGCCCCGGCCGTAGCCCCTGCGTGCTCCCCCCATCCCCTCCTCACCGGGCGCCGTCCTCGCCGTGGCCACCAGGGGGCGCTCGCGCTCCGCAGCCGGGGAGGGAGGGGAGGAGCGCCCTGGCCCCGCCTCCCTGCCGCATGGCTCGTTGCCATGGCACCCACAACCCGGAAGTGCCGCGCAGAGGAGGCGCGGGTTTACTGCAGGTCCCGCGGCTGCCGCTCGACCCGCGGTTCTCGCCACCCCCGAGGCCTCCTCGCCGCCCTCCCGTCCCTCGAGGTCTCGCACGTGTACCCTGAGGCCTCCCCGCCGCCCTCCCGCTATGGCCCGGGGGGCCGGTGAGGCGGCCGCGGAGGGGGAGTTGGTAAGGAGCAGGCGGCGGCGGGGTTGACCGGTTCGTCCCCTTCCCCTCCGAAGCCGGCTGGGTGATTTGAGGCCTTTTGCTGGGAGCAGCCCGTGTCCTTTCGTTGCCTGTCGTTGGAGGCTCTTGCTGGGCCTGTTTTGCAGGAACAAAGGGACTGCGAAGGTTTCCAAGGGTTTGAGTGGTTTTGTTATTGCATGTTTATATCCCCGTGAGTGTTTTGTTGTCTGGCATGGCTGTAATCTGGAGAGGGGGCAGATTTAGACTAGACATAAGGAGAAATTTCTTCACGACGAGGGTGGTGAGGCCCTGGCACGGGTTGCTCAGGGAAGCTGTGGCTGCCCCATCCCTGGAGGTGTTCAAGGCAGGCTGCCCAGGGAGGTGGTTGAGTCACCTTCCCTGGAGGTGTTTAAGGGACGGGTGGACGAGGTGCTGAGGGACATGGTTTAGTGATTGATGGGAATGGTTGGACTTGATGATCTGGTGGGTCTTTTCCAACCTGGTAATTCTGTGAATCTGAGGCCAGGTTGGATGAGCCTCAAGCAACCTGAGCTAGAGGGAGGTGTCTCTGGCCATGGTAAGGGGGGGTTTGAACTAGATGGTCTTTAAAGGTCCCTTCTGACCCAAACTATTCTATGATTTTGTCTTCTGTCAAGACTGGGCACTTTCCATATTCTCAGATTCATAGAATATAGTTAGGCTTGGAAGAGACCTTAAAGATAATCTAGTTCTAGCCCCCATGCCATGGGCAGGGTCATATCTCACTAACTCAGGCTGCCCAAAGCCCATCCAACCTGGCCTTGAACATATCCAAGGATGGGGCAGCCACGACTTCCCTTGGCAACCTATTCCAGTGTCTCACCACTCTCATGGTGAAGAAACTAACTGATATATCTGCTGTTAGGTAGAGAGATCTCCCTGAGTGATAAAAAGGCCTTCAAAATAACAAAACTAATCAGCATGCTGCAAGGAACAGTTCCTCAGGAAATTAAAAACTCTGTGGGATGATGTGTGAGATGTCTACCTGCTTGCTGGCACAAAAAGCTCTTTTTCTTGCACTGCTGTTGTCAATTTCTGCTCCTGTTCTCTCAGCCAGGGTTCTCAAACACACTTTGCATGGCCCTGGCTCTCATGGAGGCAAGTTGCATCTGTCCAGGAATGGTGCTGCAGCCGTGAGCTGCAAGTGAGAATGTTCTTTCTCTGAGGGCAACGTATAGTCAGACCACTTGAAAGCAAAGTGGTGATTTTCCTTCTGCTGGGGATACGCTTACATTTCAGAAGGAGGGAAGCTTGCTGACTCAGTCTAAGGAAAAATTAACTGGTTTTGATGCCTTGATTTGCCTTTTTTTTTCTCAGCCTGATCACTCCTCCAGTTGAGTTTTCTGAACAGTCCCATAGCAAGGGTAGGAACAAAGAAGTATGGAATAGGACAGATAGATGAGTTGCTGCATAGCTCTTACTGGTGAAGAAATTAATGCAGAATGAGCACCAGGGCTGATGGGGCTCCTGAAGGTTCAGCTGTTGCAGTGCCATGTGCTGAAGTGCATAAGTCTTTGTGGCTTTAGTCTGCAGTGACTTGCACTTCTATCATGTGGAACATTTGTCTTCAAGCAAATGGTGCTGGGTTTTGCAATGATGGTGATGCATTTACCATTTGCCCATTCAAAATTTGTTCAGATAGTAACAGGGTGCAAAGTTTTCCAGACGTTTACCAATTACTTAGTAGCAAATGTCATAATTGATGTCTCTGTTTCCCAGGGAGATGACAGCCTGTCTGTGATAACCTGTGAATCAGATGCAGAAATGGTGAGTTTTATTAACTGCGCACCGTGGGTTGCATGCCTTGAAAGGCCTCTCAATGTTTTCTTGTGCTCAGCACATCCACGTGATGCCTCCTGATCACTAAGATGCTCTTCAGAGAGGAGAGCTGACAATATTATTGCAACTCAGTTTGATTTAAAACCCTCCTTTAGGTTCAGATGCAATTCTGGCTTCTAAATTCACGTTACTGCGAGATGTAAATGATATTTGGCTTCATTTTGCTGTTCTATCAAGTTACAGGCCTCAGTAATCCCTGTACAGAGTTTTAATGGAACTGAAAAAGTATTCCTTTTAGCTGAAAAGTTTTACAGATCAGGCTTTACTCTGTTATCATCTTAAATTTGCTGCTACTCCTATTTGATACTGATGGGAATGGTCTTGGTGTTCTGAGCGTAGACTACTTTTGATCTGTAGCATAAAGCTCAGGTAGGCACCACTTTATTTCTGGTGAACATTGCTGTGGCCCAGTCTGTGTATACTTAATGCTGCTATTTTTATTTCTTACATAGAATGTTTTGTGTTATTAGAACAAATGATCTTCTTACAAAATGGAAATTGAAGCAAATTTTGAGATTACATGCTGAAATCTTTGAAGAGTGGAATATTTTAAATACATTAAAAAATCTTTTTCTCTTCCAGAAGCTAAAGAAGAAAATCCTTCACAAGCCTCCAAAGTCACCGAGTAAGTGTTTCAAATTTTTCTCTTCTGCTTCTGTTATTGCAGAACAAGACAGATTTTTTGGGACACAGGAACTGGGAGATTTGCTTGAAACAACATCCTTTTCTGTGTAGAGTTATTCAGCGGTGTGTGCAGAGCGCACCTATCTGAGATTTGTTCTGTAACCTGTGACATTAGGCTCTTATAAGCTCAATGTTGAAGTTTAGGGGTTAGCTGTAAGTCTGAATTCTCCAGCATTAACTATCTTCTCATGTTATCTCTTCTAACAACAAACATTCTGAATTTCTCTTTTTCTTTATTGTGGGGATTTTTTCCTAGGTGAATGTCCCATTGCTCCATATAAGCCAGTATGTACTATGCTGTTAGATTCCTATAAGCTGTAGGACTTTATCTGGGAATACTGAGGCATATGACAGAATGTTTATTTGTGACCTTGAGCATTTAAGGCAAGGCTGATTTTTTTTCTTTTATTATAGAGTCTCCGTACAGCTCTAGCACACAACTGTATCCTAAAAAAGCTGCACTTTGGCGATCTCTGCAGGGAACAGGCAGTGCACGTCTTGAGGGTGCAGCTGTGAAAAACCCAAGGCAGATGTGGTTGGGTTCAATGAAACAAGGTACCAGTATAGAAACTATCTGAGTATGTGAATAAAATTCAGTGTTGTGGGCAGCCTAAAACATATAAACTCTTAAAGATCGATTTGTCTCTGATTATAGGCTACATAGGAAGTCATTTCACTATTATTTATTTGGGTAGTTGGAATTATCTGATCTTAAGCATTGGAATTTATAGAGGGAATAATTAACAGCATCTGGAGCTTTCTATGTTGCATTTGCTCAGAATAAATCCATGAATTTAATTCACAATTATCCCTGATTTTTGCATTTTTGTTCTTTTTTTGTTGGCAGCAATGAGCCATCCTCTAAAATCAGAAGCTGACATCAGCCATATGCGAACTAACATTTCTAGTAGCACTCCAGAATATTTGAAGGAAGCTCTAGGAATGAAGAAGCCAAAACATTCTCGTTCTTCCAGTAATGGTAACTATGTAATGGTGTGGTAGATAAAAGTTAATGATCTTGTTTCCGTGTAAAAATGCACATTGCTTAAGATCTTGGCTTTAGTAAAGCAAGAGCCATTTCAGTTTAGCCTCTATTGAAATATACATGTCAAAATATGATGCATGAGATTTCTGAGTTTTCTAAATTGAATATGGTTGGGGTTCCAAATTTTTAGGCAATGAATCAGTATTAGCTTTCAGAACTTTTTGCAAAAATTGCTGTGCATTTGCAGCTGAAAATGTTGCAAATATAATATGGTTCAGTGGGCCAGCTGTAGACAATTTATTGTGACTTTGGAAAACGTGGTTTAGAAACCATTGATAGAAACCATCTGCTTGCCTGAAATTCTGTGTAATTGACTCCTTTTACTTCTTCTCTAGAAAGTGTTTTATCATGTGGTTGTGATAATAAAATCAGTTGAGTTTTATGAGAAAAGCAAAACTTAGAACTCTTATCCTGTTTTTCCTGAAGGAGAAATGTAAACTTAAAAATCCCGCTTCCATCTAAAATTACACCTATGCTGTTACTGGTAATACACAGTTTCTGGCAACTTTAAAAGATGATAAGGTTTTATACATTAGGCATAAGTAGAAAAATGTATCCTGGACATCTTTTTGAAATGTTTTGTAAACAATTTCTTTGTTGGGATGCGAAGACTGCAGTCTTCTGTCAAACATGTTTCTTGAGATGGGTATTTTAATCTGGCACCAGAGAAAAGTAATTAGAAGTTTGCTGTAAAATCTGGCAGAAATTTCGTACAGTAGTATTTCCATTTTGCTTCTATTTCTAAAAAATTTCTTTGCTGTTTTTTCTTCTTAAAAAGCCTTATTTCCATTTTGGTGCTGTTCTAGATATTTTCCTTTAAGTATAAGGTTTCTGGTGAACTGAAGTCACCTCTTTCAGATCTGCTTATTTTATCTATGTTTTTTCTGTAGGCTACATTCCTGGAACTCCTGACTACAAAGAAAAAGAAGATATGTATGATGAAATTATAGAACTGAAAAAGGTACAGTCTCTCCAATGTTTACATATGAAGTCCTAGTGTCACTACTTCCACCTGCAGATGCCCAGGCCTTATTGGTTCAGAATTCTTTAGCATCTACAACTGGGACACCCACCAATTTTATTTTATGTAATTTTTTATTCGTAGCGTAAGGCTGAACTAAACTTGTGTCTGTTTAAGGCAATTTCATTGTTCTTATGGTGTGATAGATACTTCTGAGTGCTGGATGTGGAAGCCTTGAAGCATACCCAGTCCTGAGCCCCAGCCATGACCCTAGCTGGACACTGAAAAGGTTCATTGTATTTGGTTTCTTTGTTCCTCCACCTGCCATATTTTTGTTGTTTTTTGCCCTCCTCTGTCTGCTACCCATGACATTTTAACAGTTTGTCGGTTGAGTTTAGTGCAGTTTATGGAAGATGAGGACTGGGCATGTTGAACACTAGGGCTACCTATAGGCAGCTATCTTGGCTGTTGAAGACTGTAAAGTTGCCTTTCTGTTAAACCTTTTCATTTTATCTGTGCCCTGTCACCTCCCTTATGTAAACCCTGGTGCAATGTGGTGGTGTGTTTTTCTTTTCTTTTGCTTCATCCTGATCATCATGATTGGATTGTTATTGACATCAAAACATGTTTCCATGTGAAAACTCAGTGTGCTTCTATTTCTGAAATGTGGCTACAATTTTTCTCCTCTCTATTAGACAATACAGGCTCAGAAAAATGAGGGAGATCTAATGAAAACTAAGCTCCGTCGACTTGAAGAAGAGAACAATAGAAAGAATAAACAGATTGAACAACTGTTGGATCCTTTCAGGGTGACTATTTCTTGGGGGGATAGAAGTGGGGCAAAAGAGTGCTAAGCAGTGTGATCCTTCTCTTGTCTCTCTAGATTTCAGAACTCTATGTAGCGTGATTGGCTTCTGAAAATGATGAGTTTGAATATGAGAGGTAGTTGGCTGGTGTTAAGGGATTTCTGTTTTGTGCTCACCATTCCAGCTCAGTTCAAAGAAAGATCACGTCATGCTGTGCAAATAAACTTACTTAGCAAAGATACTTTTAGTTTCTGAATTAAAATTAAAATGCTGTCTCTTTAGAAGCCCGCTTCCTGAATATTTTGCCCTGAGAGTAGAAGAGAGTTGACCTCTTGCATGGTGACCAATGTGTGCAATCCTTACACCTGACCCAGGGAGCAAAAGTTAAACCTTATTGTCAGATCATACTGCTAAGAAGCATTTAGGGTCAGAATTAGAAGACCTGAATTTCACCAAATTCCTTATGGCTGTCATTTTCTGTGTGAAGATTTACATCTTGGGAGAAGTGTGCTAATATAAAAGAGTGAGCATAAGGACTTCAGAACTTAAGCTGTTGGACTGTGAAATGACTGTGGAGATGACTAGGTTAGGAAATTCTGTGGAAAGAGCCAGCAGAATAAAGAAGCAAGGTTGGTCACTTGCTTTATCTGTTTTACCTTGCAGGGATCTGAGCTGGCACGAGCTTTGTCAGAAAAGAAGACTGATAATGGATGGGTAATAGTTTCTTCTTTACCTTTTACTTTCATGTTTCATTTTTTGCGTCTGCCAAGTTGAAACATTATGGGTTAAACAAATAAAATTAAGAAAGACTAAGCAGTTGGGGAATCACATGTAACTGTTATGTTTAGTCAGATTAAATAAAACAGTAACTAAGATCTGGAATTAACATTATAATAGGGAACCCTCTTTGTCACTGTATTGAATCTGCTTTGGGAGTGTTTTCCCTATTGGCTGCTTTGAGTTTAGCAGGGTAATGGACAGACTTGTTATTTAGTGATTGTACATCAATTAAGCTGGTTATGTTACCACAGATACAACTTAGGGATCTGATTTTGTTAGTATTCTCTTTGTTACAGGGTCGCATATGTATGTATGATTTACTAATAACCAAAGAATGGAGGAATAAGTATATCTGGTTAGGTAAAATTTATAATGGCAGGGCAAAATTATGGAGAAATACAACTTCTGCGAAGAGAGGGATTGTTCTAGGACTTGTGAACTCTTTGTTCTTTCATTGTAGGTGGTTAGTGGACTAAAGCAGAAGATTCTCAAGCTAGAAGAACAGTGCAAGGAGAAAGACGACACTATTAAGTAAGAGTTGGTGGGGGTGAAGGCTTTTATTGAATGAGATAACAAAGGGTATTTGAAATCTGTGATATTTTTCATCTGTGTTCTTCTGTTCCTTAAAACATTTTAATGAACACCTTCCCTGGAGGTGTTTAAGGCATGGGTAGACGAGGTCCTGAGGGACATGGTTTAGTGTTTGATAGGAACGGTTGGAGTCGATGATCCGATGGGTCTCTTCCAGCCTGGTGATTCTATGATTCTGTGATATGATTCTATGAAAATATATTAGCAATTATATGTAACCTGCCCAGAGCAGTCAACAAGTACCTGTGTCTTTGCTGATGTGACTGGATGATTTATTTGTATTATTCTGTTTTCAGCAAATTCCAGGCAGACATGAAGAACACTGATTTGGAAGAAATGAGGATATCCTTGGAAACCTGCTGTGAAGAGGTATGTCTGAGAGGTTCCTCAGTGCGCGTACTGGAGAGGAAGTGGCTCAGTTGTTGAGTCAAAGTATAAATGTATGAATGGAATGTTTCAGATTTCTTAGAGCCTAGCTGCACCTGTCATTGGAGTCCCATTTTCATAGACATTCTCATACCTCTAACTGTATGTACTGAAACCCCTTTTTTTCCCTCTATTAGCTGTGTTAACCTAAAAGGGGAAATCAAGCACCTAACCAAACAGCAGTGTCTAGGTGTAAGCCAGTGTAACAGTAGCCTGTTTGTCAGTGATGGCATCGTTGCCTCTGCTACTCCCCAAAGGATCTTGGTTTTGATTTTCATCTCATGGACTAATGTGTTGTATTAGCAATGTCACCTTCCACAACCAACTCTTTAATGGAATCTATATTTCACATTTCGCAGATTCATCGTCTCCAACTCCTCTTGGCAAAATCTGAGACTATGAGGAAAAAGTATGTTTAATTCTTTCAAGGCAAATGTTTGTGTATACGTGTTTGATAGATCACTCATATACTACTTTAACTGATGGAAAACAGCTACATGGGAACAATTTATTTTGTCATTTACTTTGCTGAGTTTGCTTTTTGGTACTGCTTGGATTATCTTCACAGCTTTGGCATGTGTCTTAGTCACACTTTTTTTTCCCTTGTAGACAGATTATTTTGTGGATGTGGAAAAAATCCTAGAGCTGTTTATAAAGTACCTGAAAGCTCTGAAAATGTACCTCTGTTAAATAAAATCCATCTTCCCCCACAATCACACCTATTTTGACATCACTGGTGATTGAAACAAACTCACTAGATCTTTAGTGTTTTAATCTTGAGTCAGTTGGGTGTATGCTGCAAAGAAGGTATTTTGGAGGAAACGTATTATTGAAACGTATTATTGATCTGCAGTACAGAGAGGCAGATCCACAAGTCAGGGTAGTTTTTGTGAACTATCCATGAGTGCTGCTACTAAGGCACTGCAAGAGAAGCTCTTACTAGTGGTTGTCACTAGTATGTGGGCATACTTGTATATGTGGTTACGGGGGAAATGGTCTATAAAGAAAATAAAAATTAAAGGCCAAAGGTAAAGTTCCAGTAAGACAGCAAAGTAAAAGCATCTTTGCAAGTGCGTGTTCGTGATACTGATAAGAGGGTAATAGTCTTACCCTCCTAGCATTAAGTAGAATTAACTGTCTTAATTTTGGATGTGATTTAGATTGATAGAAATATATGAGAACTCTTTGTGGGTCATTATGTGTACTAGTTGTGTTTCCCTAGCTCAGCCTGTCTTGTGGATTGAAAACAGCAATTTGTGTTGTCGCTGTTTTAAAACAACCCATCTCTTTTGTCTCAGACACGTAGTGGCTGGCCTGTCAAAGCTGTAAGCCATCACAACCAATTTATTTACAGGTGAAAGGGAGTCATAGGGCCTCTTCCTTGTCCTTATTTATTCATAACCTCAAAAAAGTGATGTGCAGTCTCTCTCCATTATGTTGCTGTCAGTCTCTACTTGAGAGGCTGAGCACCAAAATGATAAAGGATGTTGAAGGTCATGACTCTGGCACACAGAAAGAGTTATAGGATAGTGTTTCTTTCACAATACATATCTACATTATTTCTGGCTGAAGTGACTGGGATGTAGCTCCTCTTTTTCTGTGTTAATACTGAATTCCTATTTATATGTGCTGTAGTATCCAATTGTAGCTAGGAACTAGGCAACTTTTCAAGTCCTCAAAATGGTCTGTAATTCTTTCATTTAAGTTTTGATGAGCCTGAAATAATGACACTCAATGATACGGTTGTGCTTTCTATAATTTCTGTCACTTCCCTTTTTTGGTGGTGTGTTGTGTTTTATTTTTTTTACTTGTTTTTTCTCCCTCCTGCCTGGGACAGCTGTATGAATAGTCACCAATGACATGTGGACAGCCTTATTTGTTTGGTTTTGTGGCTTCGTTTCCTCTTAATTTCCAAAAGGTCGGTTAGATTCAGCTTTTCACTCTGATACCCTAATTGTAGACTTTGTATCCACCTTTACCTTGTAATTACTGGATGGGATGTAAGATTCCTTCACAGACTGTTCAGTGATTGTCACTGGCAGTGGCATTTGTTCAAAAGTAGATCCATCAGTTACTTCAAAACTTTGTTTCCAGAAATAAGTTTTTAAGAATTTTTCTCATAGCAATAAAGAACAAATATTTCATCTCGCTAGAAATCTGGTTGGTGAACAATCTTCACAACTCTGCACATCTAGAAGCTGAGATTTCTTCCCCCTTATTTTAGAAAAATTAAAAAGGCAAAATCACTGTAATATATTTAAAAGTTTTAACACATAGCAGGCTGTCCCTTTGCTGATGCCTTTTATTCCCATCGCATCAATGTTAGCTGTATTCTTCAAATCTGTTTCAAATTTCTTATTGATTGAAATGTTTCTTAAATGAAGAAAGAAATTTCTCTGGGGTTTACTTTCACAGGAGTAGATTCTTTTACATTAGAGCAGCGTTCTGTGTTGGATTTGTTTGAGAGTTATTCCATCTGTGTGTAGCCCTCTCTCTCTCTCAATCTCCCACCTGTTTGTTAAGTGGAAGAAAGCAATTCAGAGCACGCAGGTTAGCTTTCTGTGCTGAACAGTTTTTTGATGGAGTCTCCCAACTGACTGAAGATAAGTGGTTTTGAATCAGAGGTCCATAGAGCGTTAGTAAAGCTTTATAAAGTTGGTTAACAAAACAAGTAGAAAACCAAATAAGTAAAACTCCTACAAGTGACCTTGTTGATGCATTGATGAAACAGAGTGGGGTAGGAAGCAAAAGTAATAAATGAACTTTCAAAGTCTCAATGTATCTTCTTTCTTTGGCTCAAAACAGTTGTGAAAGTGTTGCACAAGGAAGTCTTTGCATTTTTTCTTCTCCCTAAAAGAATAGGTGACTCCTCAAGTAAAAAATGTTGAAAAATGCTATTGGGGTAGCTGAGAGAGTAAACTTATCCAGCTGACTTGAATAGGTGAGGCTCTTCCAGTCTTTTTAATACTGCTTCTTTGATCTCTGCCTTTAAGTTAACTTTCTGTCTTCACCCCATTTCCAAGTACAGAGGGCAGAGATACCCAGAAACGACTAAAGGCACTGAATGCTGCTGTCCTGAAATTATCCAGGAACATCAAGGAATTGCAGAATGAGAATCGGAGGCTGAAAGAAGATCTAGATCATGTACTGAGCGATTCTTCTCCTTCCGCTAAAAGAAAAAGTATGTGCTGACAAATTGATTAACATGGGGCAAGGGATTTAGATATGTCTGAAAGATGTGTTTGAGAGCAGGATCCTACCATGGTAGAAATAAGGAAGGTGAAGATTCAGGAAGGGTAAAGGTTAGACTGATATATGTCTAATAGGAGTCTCTCTTCATGGCTTCTGGGTATGTTGCTCCAATCAGACCCATTTCCTTTATTATTGCCCTTGAGAATTCTCAACTGGAATCACCTAAGGATTTAATGTTTCACTGGAAAACTACTCTTCAGTTGTTGAAAACTGATGAATGTGAATGGTTCATGTTGATTTCTGAGCTAATTGGTCAGAAGTCAGATATTTAAAGATCATTCTCATCTTTTAATTGCTGCATGTTTCAAGTTGGGGTTCAGAGGTCTTTAGACTTCAAAAAGCCAGAACAACGTTGACTCACTGATCTAGTTTGATGTTTAAATCTTCATTATTGTGTTTAGATTATAGTGAATGGAGCAAACAGAGGCTGCTGAGGCGGATTTCGGAATTAGAAAAAGTAAGTAATAATGTGATTCTGTGATTCTGTGATCATCATGTGGCCATTTTACCTGTCTTTGAGCAGAAAATGCAGAATCACTGGCTCGTGCTCAGGGCGTGTAGTGCTTCAGCCTTTTGCATTCTGGCTTGTGTGTGTAAACCAGTGTCTGTACCATGTGCCTTTCCTTCCTTTTTTCTTTTTCTCATACTTGTTACCTATAGATGCATATTTTGTAATTAACTTCCATTTGATCTGTTCTCATGGCCTATGTAAAATAATCCCATGCTAAATTTCATTTTCTTCTTTTTTCTTTTGTATTTTTTGTGTAAATTTATCTTGCTTAGAAAGTATGTGCCATGGAGAACACCAGGGCATCATCAGCAGAGAGTGAGTCATCACAGTTACTTGCTGTGTCGTCTTCACCTTCTGCAGACCTGGATCATCTGGCCTCTCAAGAGGTAGACCACGTTGAGGAATGTCATCGCCTCCGAGGACTAGTGAAGAAACTAAGGAGTGATAGGAAGGCACTTCAAAATCTCCTACTCAATAAAGAGTAAGTGTGACACTTGTTTGAGATGATGTTCTTCTGAAGGTGAATTGTTTCCTATCACGTTGTGAAATGATGTAATAAGTCCTTCACGCTTCCAGCAAGAAAGTGAATTTTGAGAATCCCTTCAGCTTGTATGTCAGAAGCTACTTCAAGTCCTACTAGTGTTGTGAAATCACATTGCACAAAAAAAGTTAGTGAGAGGATAGAAAATGAAAATATCTGCTTGCTTGTAACACATTTTTCAAGGCATGTCTTTTTGCCAGCCACACTGAAAAGCCTTTGCAAGGTTATGTGTCACTTTACACAGCACCTCTTGCAGAATTTTGACTTAAAAATTAGTCTTGTTTTTTTCAGCATGATGTATTCTGATCTACCAGTTTTTACATTTAAGCCTCCTTTTTGCCATGTGAGGCACTGTGGCTTCTTTTCTCCACAGTAGACAGTTGATTTGAAGTTTGTATGGCTTGGGCTTGTTTGGTGTGTTGGTGCTTAAGGGCAGGCAGGTTAATCTGATCACGAGCAGAGATGTGCACACAACTATGTGTTATTGATAAGACACTGCCTCCTGTGTCAAGTTGCCTCTGAACAACAACAAGAGCATGTGAAGAGGCCTTTTCTTTCAGAACAACATATGCTGGCATTTTGTTTAAAAGGAAAAAAAGTATGGTTACATTGCAAATCTGAGTAAAGCAATTCTATTTAGAAGTTTAAACAAAAATCCCCTACTTTGTTGAGGTATGAATGTTAAGTATTGCTTAGATTTTCTTATACTTTTGTAGGTTAGATATCAAGCAGTTACTGCAGGCGAAGGCTGACGTGGAGCTGGAGCTGCAGAAGTGGCGGAATAAGGTGGAAGAAAAGAGTACAGGAGAGCAGACTTCAAGGTATTGTATTCTGTATTAGTAGATCTTTCAGAGCCAAAAAAAAATTTCTTTTCAAGAGGCTCAAAATCCATATGAATTCATCTGAACTACAGGAGGCTGGGAATTCACTGGAGCAGAAACGTTTTGTAGGGATGGAGTGAGTTACTGGGAGAAGAATTCTATAGAGTTGTTTTAGAGGAAGTGGAAGACTAAGAAGTATAGTAAAACTAAAGATGAAATTATAATGAAAATTAGTAAAAGAAATTGGAAAAGAAAGCTCAGAGGTTATCTTTGACTTTCTAAGAAAAAAAATTTAGTATCTTTACCTTATCTTAGTTCTTGCTTCTAGACTATTGCCAATGTCATTCCGTTTACTTCATGTATTCTGTATAACTGTTGCTAATAATCACGTGCAGGAGTTGTGAACAAAAAGTGATTTCATTATTGCTTTGTAAGAGAGGACTTTGCTACAGTTACATGTTTGTCACTTATCAGAGCTAGATGCATTGTTAATAGTATCAAGGGCACCACTGTAACCTTAGGAGTGTTTGGGTGGTTCTTTCATTTTTTAATTTTAACGTAAGGCTACACTAGCACAACTTGGGATTTTTTTACGCGTCTGTGCTGTGAGAATATGTATCATGTTATCCTGAGCAGTTTCCCACTTCAGCCTGTCAAAAAAACAAACCAACCAAATCTTTTCAAATAGGTTCAGTATTTTCAAAGCAGGAAAACCTTAAAATTTCTAGCTGTAAATGTCTTTGCTTTTCCAACCATAGTGAAGAAGTCCAGAACTTGACACAGCAAGTAGGGAAATTGGAGTCAAAACTGGAGGAGGAGAAGACACAGATGACAGAAGATACAATGGAAAAGCTTAATGAGGTACAGACACGTTTTTGTTTGTGCATCTGACTTGCAAATGGAGCTGATAGTCTAAATAGCTGCTAGTCGTGTCTTTTCAGAGAGGCATCAAATCTTGTCCTAGAGATTCTGAGTGATTCAGAAGCAACTTATTGCTAAGTTGTTTCAATAATTACCACTGCACTTTGGGGTTTGTTTTTGGAGCTGTTCTCTATGATTATCTGCCTCAACGTCACTTTTTTTCTTATTTGGTGTAAAATGTTGCAGGAAGCTTGCACTCTTAAGTGGTTGGGATTTTTTTGCCTTACTTCCTTAGAAAAAGGAGGTGTTTGTGGTTTTGCTTATTTCTTTTTAGAACATCTGAAACCATTAGCTAATTTCAGTCCAATTTTGTAAAGGGAGGAGGTCTTGTAGGAGTTGACAGCTAAAGGTTAGAATCATGGGTAATTGTGCTCACTAGCAGAGAGGCAAAAGACAAAAAAACCTTTTCAATGATATTTATGCCGATTAGGTGACAGCATATTTGAGTAAAGAATCAGAGAAAATGAAGTTTTTCCTAGAGTTGAGGTATCCATAACCTCCTCTTTCTGGATCTTCCAGTAGCTAATAAATATAATTGTGCATCTGTTAACCCTAGACAGTCTTCAGTGGGGCTCTGTGATCAGTTGGGGCTTTTTTTTTTTTGTGGGATATGACTGGACTTGATTTCCTTGCAATCTTTCCATCCCTCTGCCAAGTGTTTTTGTAACTGGCCAGTGAAGATGGATGGGCACTGCCAGATATGCTTTCAGATGCAATGTGGTAATGTTAATCTCATTTTACTAAAAACTAGTTTAAAATTATTACTGGGGATTTTGATAATTTGTACTTAAAAATAAATAGACCCTAAAGTACCTGTAGTAAAAATATGAATAAAAATGCCCACTAGCTTAAGAGTGTGCTGGTTTTTGATACATTTTGCACTTCTTTAGATTTGTTTTTTGTGTGTTCTAGGCTGATGGATACTAGATGATGTTTTGAATACCAAATAACTTGAGTCTTTAAAACCGGCCAACAAATAGCTCCTTTTTTTCCCTCTGCAGACTATATATATATTCTTGGCCAGTAACCATCCATTTATTGAAATGTTCCTATTATTTGTAATTATCACTAAGTTCCTACCAATTTTTCATTTTAATAACAGGTTGTCATTTTTAATATAACATGATCACTTTGCTGAACTTAAGCCTGTAACTTAGCATTTTTAGGTTATAAATAAATTCTTTTCATGAAATCAAGAGGATTTTTTTCAGAGTCTATGAAATATCTTGTTCTTCTGCGTAAAAATTTTACACCAACAAATTAAATTAGTCTTAAAATTGCTGTTAACTTCTGTTTGGCAAATGAGGTATGACACTTAATATGGGATAACTAGGAATCAAAAGGATCAGATGGTGAGAGGTGGAATACGCAGCCACACCTCAGAAGAACTAACTGGAGCAAAATCTTGTTTTGCTTTTGGTTTCTTTTGCTTTCCTGTAAGGGATTTCTTCAAGATGGAAGAGTGGAGTTACACTAATTTACACAAGCTTTCCATCTTGTCAGTGTTGTTTGCTGGCCAACTCATCAGTAAACGTAAGGAGGTGATTATAGGGCCACAGTTGCCAGGATAAGACATTAGACAGCTCCCTGGTTAATTAATACTAGTTTTTTTGCTTACCAGTTGCAAAATTAGGTATCTTGACATTTATCCTCAGTCTGTCAATAACATTCAAACCATTTCTAATCAACAAAGCAGTAGCTTCCACTTTTGGAGCTTTTATTTCTCTATGCATTGCTATAGCAATGGGACTATGCGTAAACGAAAACCTTTCCATTCGCATGCTCTGCTAACAGCTAAAACAGAGACAGGAATGTGTTTCAGTGTAACAGTCATCTGGATGATGATGATGAGTTTGAACGTGACTAGTATTCAGAACAGAGTTTCCTCTTTAACTTCCCTCCAACCTGCAGGGAGGATGAGCATTTAGCAACTCTGGTGTTGATTTTTCTGAGTCATTTGTAGCCCATTTCCCTCACAGAATTCCAGCTTGCATCTTTGGTGTACTAAATGAAAGAATCTCTTTTGCAGTCGTCACCAGTCTGCGCAGTTAAAGGCAAAGAAGATCACACGAAGGAACAAGCAGCCAAAATCATCCAGCGACACTGGAAGACATACCGAAAGAAGGTGAGATTGTCCTGTCAGGGAACAGTGAGAACATCTTTCTCTGAGTCTTAGTCTTGTTTTAGCATCTACAGTAAACTGCTGCCAGCTCTCAGGAGCTGTAACAGGCCTCCCAGTATGATTCCTTACCCCTCTCTTCTCTTACACTGCTTTTTTTCAAGTAGTTCTTGCTGCTGCTTTTGCTTTTACTTGCTCCTACCCTGTTGTTTCTGCTGCAAGACAGCCAGTTCCTGATTAAGGGAAATCCTCCAAATAATATGGAATATATTGAGTTATACTCAACTAGGACAAAACTATCTAGAGAAAAAAAAAAGCATTAAGCTTAAATTTTGTTCTGTGGGCAACGGCAGAATGCTGCTTTTTCCACATATAAGATACATGGTGTGAAGTGTGTCTTGTAATAGCTTCTTAGGAAACTAAAGACAAAAGAACTATCCACACATCTTTCAAAGTTTAAAAGCTTTTTTTGCCTTAAATTTGTTGTTTGAGCCTTCAAAGGGAAGTCACAACAGGTATTTTCTGTGTATTTTAATTGTTGGATAAATTTGAAAAATCTTTATTAGATAAAGCTTGTATATATATGTGGTATTAATTTAGGTGGTTTTCGTTTCAGAAAGAAGAAATTGCTCTGGATGAGGTGAGTGTCTTTAATGACATCCAACAAAAAAAGTAAGAGAGATTTAATTTGTATCAAAGCACAAATAACTAATTTTTATGTTTGAAGAGGATTTTATTGGGATATAAACTGTTGTACCAAGATCATGTGTGTTCTTGAGGTTGGCTCATGATCTTATTTCTGACATCCTGGGCTTTGTTTGACATGTCCTGTCAAATAGTTCCCCCTTTGGTTTTATATTTTCTGTACTTGGTACCCTCTGCAAGATGAATATATTTGTGAATTTTGAACAAAATTTGATACAAACAGACAGGAAGGTTTATCTATATTAGATAATAATAATAATAGTAATAGTAATAATGCTTTCTTTTTCACTATGATGAGTCTTTGAAGAAGGAATTACTGTCAAGTAATGGGGGTGTGTGTGCAACTCCTAAACGTTAGAAAATATCAAGACATCAAAGAGTTTCCATTGCACAGGGAACAGTTATTTTCCTTGTGTGCTTCTTCCCTCTGCACTTGTGTTTTAACTTATAACTGACACCTTTCAAAGGAGCTAACATCTACTTATTTCTTCTCGTGCCAGGCTGTTGTTATGCTTCAGGCAGCTTTCAGAGGACATTTAGCTCGACAGAAAGTGTTACTGAATAACAGGATGCGTGATGCAAAATCTCACAACAAGGTAATTGTTGGGGCAAAGGAGTGTGCAGGCATCCCATTATGTTTAGTTTGCTGTGTAAAATACTATACTTTTAGGCTTAATTCTCTGAATCACTGGTTGGCTGCACCACTGTAATTCCAGAAAGATATTGAGCTCATTCCCTAACCTTCCTTGCCATCTTCTTCAGTTCTTCTTAAAAGTAAAGCTGTAACATCTCTGGATTATGGGCTGTAATTAGGTCTCGTCTGTTCTTCTGGTTCTTTGATCAGCTACTAACGTACCTTTTAGCTCTTTAATTTGGAGTGCTATTGAAACACTGTACTTGAGAGCAACTGTTCACTGAATCGTTGTAGTAATAGATGAACCTGTGTCCCTGAAGTTCAGAAATCTGAATTTGGAAAGCATCCTTGATGGATTGGATTGAAAAGTAAAGGAATCTTGCATGCGGGATGCTCAGTCAAAGTCTCATAGTCGTCTGTCATGCCAAATTCGCCCCACGTTCCTTTGTTGTGAATTTCTCTAAATAATTTGCCAACTCATAGGAGCGTTCTGTGACCTTTTAGCAGGCTAAATTTTAATTAGTAATTCTCCGTCAAGATTGTCTATCTGATTGCACTTTGCATGCACTTTTGTTTCAGTAAACTGGCCCAGGTCTGAGTACTTGATACAAGCAGCATATATATCCATAAGGAAGGCTGCTTTCCTCCTTCGACTTTGAAAGGTTTCTTTTGAAGGAAACATTTCAAAGGAAAATAATTGAACTTTCCTTGCAGGTGTCTGCTCTTTCATTAATAGAATACAGATGCTTCAAAGCTTGTGTGATGAACAGATTTGTATTTCCTGCTTTAGTATTTTATTTAGTTTTATAGAACCTTAAAGGTGACAGACCAAAAGGTGGAAATATTTGCTCTGCCACCTTCTGTCAAGTTTCTGGGCAATCTGTGAAAGGTCAGTTTTCTTTAATCTGATGCTTTGCAGATCTCCTGCACGTCTCCTGTGTTGAACTCCTTGAACTTGTCTTCTGATTGTGAGGAGAAAGATGAGCCTGTGACATTCATTCAGTCCGTTTTCAGGGCTCATTTAGCTCGCACAGCACTGCTTGAGGAGAGGTAAGTGAAAAATAGATATTTCTGCAACTTGCAGTAGCAAAATTGTTTTTATTACAGGAGAGGAGTCACACTTTCTTGAGTTTTAGTGTGGATTCCTTGGCAGAAAAGGAGGATAAGGCCATTGTTCCAACAAAGACAAAGGCGAGCTTGCTTATGAGAAAATCCGAAGGATTTCTTTTTGCAGCAGTAGTCTTCCCATATCCAGTTTCATGTTCTGTTCCATAGCTATGGAGAAAAGCAAAGTTAAGTAATTACTATTTGGAAAAAAAAGTAAAATGGCAGTTGCTATCAAACTGATTGCTGGTTTACTCAATGTAGTAGAATCTGAAGCACTGACATGTATAAGTTAAGGGGTTTGTGGATGAAGAAGAGGTAAGACTACCACTTTGCATGCAGCCTAGTAACTCAGCTCGGGAAGAACACAGTGATTTGCTTGCTGCCTAGGTTTATGGTGACTGTCTGGAAAAATACTTCCTTTCTCTCCAGGGTTTACTGCTCTGAGAGTCTTTAATATTGGCTGCCATGGTTACAAGGAGAGTTACATAGTTGTCGCCCCACTTCAGTGTCTGAGTTCATTTCTGCAGGTGATAAGCTTTTACCTCTTGGAGGCTAGGAAACTTCTGCATGCCCTCTGAAGACAGACCACGATTCCTAGTCCGTGCTTCATGCTGTGCAGTACATCTTTTTGCAGGCCATCTGTGTCCAGTGCACAAAGTGAGAAAGCAGATTCTGCAGGTTACCTTACAGAGAAGAAACCAGCCTCAGCAGCACTCCAGAGACTTCCTTCAGTCTTCATGTCATCTCTTCCCGGTAATTTCACTTCCCTCTGTGTTCAAAAGTCTGTCAGTTTTTGGGTGGGTGCGCACACAGTTTTGTAGGGATCGTCTACACACAGACATCTGTAAATGTATACTTGTACTCTGTGCATGTGTCTTCTTTTAAATTGATGACATGCTGCTTGTACTGGCAAGTGCAACCCCTTAAATAAAAACTACAAGCTTTGGCATTATCGGTACCAGCTTCCCCACAGCGCTTTGCCTGTCTGTCACAGCTGTGGTTTGGAAAGTCTCTCTCTGGTGTGAGTAGTAATTATTCAAGGAACATGGTGTTCCCCTGCATTGCCTCTCTACTTCGTTTTCAGTCCCCGCAGCCCTGTAGCTGCAGTATGGTACTTTCCACTACATTTTGGGCCCAAAGCCATAGACAAGCCGAGAATGTTTTCACTGTCCTGACTTATTTTCTGAAGGGGACAGACATCTGGTAAAAAGAAGCATCTTAGCCAGCCGTGTGTATTTAGTCACGTTTTTTCAGCAGTCTTCAGCTGCTGCAGTAAGGGGAAAAATGAAGTCTTGGATAAACTTGCCAACTAGTACTGCTATAATGCAAACTTGGAGAACGTCTGCCTGTCCTTTATGGCTCTTACACCCTTTGGTTTCCTTCTTCAGTTCTTCACTGCAGCTTGTGAGAAGAAGAGCTAAAGCCAAATTGGTTTTTAAGAGTATCTTAGAAGTACTGAGTAGGAAAGGCAAAACAGCGATGCAGATAAGACAGCCCTAAACATGTGGCTTCAAAGTTGTTAAAAACAAACTGAAAAAGATTTGTTCTGTGCAGAGTGGGATATTTTAGGCTTTTGTGGGCCAGCTGGAAAAAGAAGAGCAACTTTGAATGTGACCTAAGAAACACTTGGTTTTTGTCAGTGAAAAGCTGACGCTCTCTGTGGATGTACTCAGCCTGCTGTGAGCAGCTGAGGCCGTTTCTCGAAGATACGGTGTGGGGAGTGAGCCAGATTTGCAAGGGCTGTGAATACAGATTCTACAATTCTGTGATTCTGTAATACTGCTCTGGTCACTCTGGATACAATTGTTAGCTTAATTTGAGGGTTTTTAAAGATCAGAATGAATTACATACAACCTTAGGTCCAGTCAGCGCCTACCCATTCACAAGCACAAAGAAAGGTGTTACTCTGAGGTATGTATTAAGATGAAGACAAGAAAATCTCAGACATCAAACACAGGATATAATCAAGAGTAATTTAGACAGTATTAAGTTATTTCATATATAGTATCTGTTCATTGTTGGGGTGGTGTCTTCTAGATATCATGCCTGCTTTTAGAAGTTCTCTTTGCTCATCGTTATCACCAGAATTACTGGCTCATAAATCTTCCTGCAAAACTCCTACATTATTTGTTTACCGATGCCGAGAAGAATTTCACTTAAGTAGAAAGTCATGTGTGTGTGTTTGCTTCTGTAGGTTGAGGTCAATGTAATGGCCTCCCTGCATTCCTCCTTTCCATTCACAGCCTCTCTGTCTGCCACTCACTTTCTGTTTCTAGGCTGGTTGTGGTCCCCTTTCTTTGTTCCGCATTCCAGTTGCTGTGTTGCTCTTGCATACCAGGAAGGTTTCTTCAGTTGTTTTACTGAGATCCATGGCATGTCTGTTCTTCTCGCCAAATAATATTCTCTGCACCCTCCGTTTTCCCTTTCATTTGGTGCTAAAGTCTCAGTGTATGGCTTCTTATTTGTCTGCTTCCTCTCTCAGCCACAGGTCATCTTGATTTGTTTTCTTCTCTGGGAGATAGTGTTTTCAGAGATTTTATATTTTAAACTGAAAAGTAAGCAGAGCTGAGGGGAGAATATTGTGCTAGAATTATTAATAGCTGAGGAGAGGATATTGTGCTAGAAGGTATTAATAGCTGTTATCATTTAGTTCATGTATCTCTTGCAAAGGGGATACAGACTGATCGTTCTCTTCATCAGATGTTAGGAGCCTTGTATGTATGAATTTTGTCCCTCTGGTTTTCAGTATTTACTGGAATCATTATTTTTCTACCTGTTCATGCCCCGAACATTTCTTCAAATGTTGGAATCCATGGGATGCATAGAACTACTCACCCAGAAAAAGAGCAAAGAAGCAATGGAAGGAAAAAAAACAAACCATGGTGTAGTCACCAGTTTTATTGTCATTAAGTAGGATAGTACAGCATGTGAATAGTATTTATGCTGCTTTGATGATCTAAGGATGAAAGACAGTCACTAAGAGCTTCATTCCTAGTTTCCATTTCCTGTCTCTCTGTCTGACTGAAGGTCTCATTCTGACTTTTTTTTGCTTAGTGTAAGCTTGCTTGGGTCTGTTTTTCCTTTACTGGCCATCTAATACTATTTATTTTTATGACCTGAGATGACTTCAGTATTGAATTGCTTTACTTTGTGGTGTGTAACCTCTTGCAAAGGTTTAAAGACAATAAGACGAATCATGTGTTGTCAGTATGTCAACTCAACGCTTGCCAAGCATGCTCTTTCATTAAAGAGGAACAGGAATATTTATATGGAGGGAAAGATAGACCAGAGGTATTCATAACCGCAGGTAATTCTGCAAGCATAACGGCTTAGAGAATATTACACTTCCCGTGAGGGCTTGTTGTTGTCAATGTTGTTTATTGATGACCTTGTTTCCTTTGTAATTATTTCAGCCAGGTCCTCTGAGAAGCAATCGCAGCTTACTCCTCTGTCTGTGGATGAAGCTCACTCAGACGACTCTGATGATATTGTCATTGTCTCTCCTTTGTTGCAGACGAAGAAAAACTACACTGGCTTTTAAGTTTTGCTAACAGGTTGTGGTGATCTCGAGTTATTCGATTAACAAACAAAATAGAAAAAAGAGGGGAATATCAGCCCCTTTTTAGTGACATTTGTCATTATTTCAGCTATAAATGAGTAATTGTCTGATTAGCTGTCTCTGCAGACTGTGGCTAATGCCACTGACTGTTAACCTTGTCCTCCTGTTATGCAGACAGAGTTTGGATTTAAAAACTAAACCAAAATACTTCATTGTTTGGTCTCACAATGAGAACTGTAAATTCAGTTGCCACATTTAAATGAAAGTGATGAGGCCTTAAGCTATTTCATGTCAAACAAGGTTTTGTTTCAGGTCAACTAAAATACTTCATTTAATCGGAAAGTGATTAATGATGGTGGCTCTGAATTTTAGCCTGTGTATTTGAAGAGGAACAGCTTGTATTTGTTACCAGGACCTCTCTACTTAAAAATTTTACTGTGTCACATTTTAATATGTTTTGTTTATTTTTATACCAAGTGTTTAGAGTATGTGCAGTCCTTGCAAAGGCCATTTCTTTATTGTAGGGCTATTCTAGGCTTACTGTATCAGCAGGTTTTTGTTATTTATTGCTTTTTCCAAGTATGCTTGCTATCACATGCATGGTATCATTTTGTATTTGCAGCGTCCAATCACGTAATCCATTTTTTGTGTTTGTCAGAGAAGGTGCGTAGTAGTAGGAGTGCTTGGTGAAGAGTGCCCTTGTGACTGCTTTTTCTGCTAACATATCACAAATATAAGTGGATTATGCAGGGTTGTCTCTAATACATGAACATGTAGGGATTTGGATATAGAAAACCTAACTCATGCACTTTGGTTTGGGAACGGAAGTGGTAGGTTGGATTATAATATCCAGAAATAACACTTGAGGATATTGTTGTTCATAGAAGGACCAAAGACACAGTGGGCTGAGGAGAATATAGTCAGAGGGGTCCTTTACGCACTGTATTCTGGAAAGGAGGACGTTGTAGGTCCTGCTATCATGCTGACGTTCTTTATAGGCATTACAGTGCGTGGGGCTTTTTAAGGTGAACCAGATAAATTATATGATATTTACTGAAAGAAAAATTTAATTTCACAACCACACAGTGAATTCTTTGTGGAGACTCTAATGGTTTCTTTGTCATCAAGGCGTAATAAGAACTCCTGTAAACAGAAAGCACGCTTTTAAATATAAGATTTTTATCACTTTTCGCTCTTCTTTTTTAAATTAAAAATCAGTCACCGCTGTTTCACAGAATACTAATAAGTCAGAGCTGTCTCGGTTCTTTGATTTCAATGAAGCGCTATCTGAGGCTTATCATAGTTCATGCCAGTACTTGCAGCCAAAGAGAAACTGGATGGCTGCAGCACAATGCAGCTGATTTCATTTAATCCCATCAGTGGAAATGCTGCCTGTGCTATTTCCAAAGGCAGTTTTGGGAGCTCTCCATACCCTAAGCAGTCTGAAGAATGTCATTTACACTCCCATTGGGTAAATTTTTCCTGCTGGTACTTCAGTCACGTGCCTGTCATCTGCAGAAAGAATAAAAAAATATATAAAATGGAAGAATAAAAGGGATAGCTTCTTGGCAGAAGCTGAGACCTGTTTCCCACGTTTTCTGGAGGTCGTGTTATTAGAGAGTCATTTTGACAAAGAGAAGCAGAGCCATACCGAGTTGTTTATGTATAATATTTCCAGTCTGTAATTGTGACCCTGTCATGGATACCTCCAGGGAGTAACTAGAGCTGATAACTCTAACTCATTAAGGGGAGAGTAGGTAGTGTGCCGGGACAAAGACTGATACAAAATACCTAGCTAGCTATTATCCTATAAGGAAACACTTGGACAGCAGATGTATTGAAGATTGCATTCTTTTACTTTCCTGTGCTGTAATAATCTATATGAAAGTATTGGGAAGTAAATACAGCCCAGAAAGTTTTGTGTTGTAGCTGAGCATATGACTAGCAGTGGCACACAGACAGGTTCTGGGGCAAAGGGAAGAAAGTATCTTGGTATGACCTAAAGGCACAGACAGAAACCGGAGTGAAAATGGGCAAATGTTTTCTTGGACAAGTGAAAATGCATCTAAACAGTTCTGTGATTCTATGAGAGGAGCTGTAGTTGGCACTAGGTTTCATTCTGTGGTTATCTGTCTGAATGCCAGCACCTGTAAATCTGGGAAGTATGGAACAGTGATGGAAGAAAAAAAATTAGTTTTGGAATCAATGGCATTTTTCCTTGACAAGGAACAGAGGATGGTAAAAATCAGTGTGGCTTAAGCTTGAGAAAATAGGATGAGAAGAAACATTCAGTTTCTGAAATATCAGTCTTCTATAGAAAGAAAATACATCTTCTGTAGTAACCTTGTGGAGGCGTCAAGGGCTTGAATTAAAATTAAACTCCACTGCAACCTGCATAATCTACCAGCACACTTCCCATTCTGCTGATACGAGTTAATGTTGCCTGCTTAAAACCTTTTGTAATTTACAGTAGAGACCATGTGTGAATAGAGGGTTCCGACTTTCATGGGGTGTTATCACTCTTGATCTCTTTTTGCCCTTAAGTGCCTACGCCTGTAAATCTTTGCTGAGGCATCAGGACCTGAAAACTGTATTGTTTTCTGGGCAGCTATAAAAATAATCCCTGCACAAGCAACTTTTAATATAGTTGAAATGGAAAAGGATTAATCCTGCTATCTGAGAGCACCATTAATTTTAATGATCTTTTTAATATTTAGAACTGTGCAAGTTTATGTAATTTATTTTGGGATCTTTTAAAAGCGTACAGTGTGTTTCCTCCTAGTTGTTGAAATTTCAAATAAAGTTGAAATTTGTAAATGATTTGTTCATGCATTCCTGCTCCAGGTGCCGTATTTATTTTCCTGCTCTGGCCTCTGCTCCCTGCCCTTCATGTTTTCCTTTTGCACCTAGGCTGACCCATTACTTCTGACTGTTTTCCTGAGCTGATGGCAACAAGGTAACTCTTAAAAACGTGGAACTGAAAGAGGTGATGGGGTTTTGCTTTCAGTCTTGGCTTCAGGTGTTTTATTCAGAAATGAAAACTTGTCACGCAGTTCTATAATGAAAAGTTATACCGTTTCCTCAAAAGTAACTGGTTTTGTGCAGAGTACACCAAGTTTCTTTTATGCCTTTTCATCTGTTGTGCTCTGTGCTTGTTGGTTGCACCAGTCATGCTTCCCAACCCAGTGAAATTCAGATAAAAGATTCAAAATGAGTAACTGTGGTGATTGTTCACGCCTAAATACATTATTGATGAATACTTCTCGGAAACCTTTTGTAGGAACGGTGTGGAATGGATAAGTGGCATTTGAACTCGTCAGGGCCACAGAGCTCTCTCTGTGTGAGGGTTTGGTGCTGCTACAGATAGGTAGAGGATTGAGTGTTTATCCTTTTTTGGTCTCCAGGAAAGCATTCATGTTCCCTCCATTGGATCTGTGTATAAAGAAAACCTCTCACGATGTTGCTCAGGCTGCAGCAGCTCCACTAGTACTTGACAGGGGTTTTGCCAATGTGCTGCAAAGGCACTTTGTGCTGGGTGCCACATAAGCCCCTTTAGGGCTTCTGTTCTTGGTAGTGCAAATAAATGTATCATAAAATCGTGATGCTCAAAATGGCCTGGGAAGAACTGTGAGGGACATCGTGCTATTGTAAAGGGCTTTCTTATCTCCCTTGCTATCGGCCAGATAATATCACACTTGAATCTTGCTCCTCTGCCCCTCCTCAGTCCATCAGCAGAGAAGAGACTTTGCTTCAATAATGTAACCAACTTTGAAAGTCTTTCCTGTAATATGAATTTAGAACTGAAACACTAAAATTTGTCCTGTGATTACAGTGCTGCAGGCGTAAAAAAAAAAAAAAAAGGCTGTGTTTAAATGGCCTCTAGTTATATGCACAGAAAATTAGAATAGCTTTTACTAAATGGGGATTGACCATGGATGCCTGTAGTACAAGTTACAATATTCTGTGTAAACATTACTTAGATTTGTCATTACCTAGCAAAAATCTTATTTGTATATTATACAAATTGTGGCAGAGCCTTCTGTTTATCTAACCTGGAATTTTTTCCTGAACAGACTTTCTATAATTTACACACAGAATTGGCAGTTTTCTTCCTCCTCCTCCGACAGATATTTAACAGTCATGTATTGCATTTCTATACTGGTAAGCCTTGGTTATTATACAAAGTGTACTAGAATGTTGTGAAGAAATATCTTAAATAATTAAACAGAAAGTATGAGTGACAAAACAAACGAACGAAGTGCAATTTGAGCTCTGTTATTCTTTCCTTTTTGTGTTCACTTATTTGCTAATTTGCTGAACTTACTGAACTGCAATGAGTCTCTCTGTGATTAGAGAGAATTTGCCAAGTTCCTTTGTAATTGTTTCTTTGCAATTAACTAAATAATAGAATGTTCTGTGTGTTGCTCTCTGGGGAAAGGAAAGTAGCAGGCAGGTGCTTTTGCAGTAGGATTTCCACAGCTCCCACCCATTTCCCTGGAACTCGCCAAGCATAAAAAGACCAGTAGAACATGAGGGAGAGAGAGAATGTTGCCTCAGGACTGGAAATGACAGCATTAACCTTTTAATGTAATTTCTCTGAGTTTCCTTAAAGCTTTTTATGCTGCCCCTGGTTGTGGCTATTCTTCGTTTAAACCAAAAAGTCCCTAGGAGGACTTCAGGGGAAAGGGATGAAGACCCTGATGTGTGTTCATGTCACCTCCACTCAAGGGAAATCCTTCAAGCTGGGAGAAGTCACCTGGGAAGAGCCCCTGCAATGTAGCTTTGCTGGGAAAGAGCGGTGGTTGGGGACTGAGCTTTTGTGGAGGGGGCTGTGAAATCTGGGGGTGCCTGGAGGGCAGCCCTGGCTTCGTTTTTTTCCTTTGGCTTTCAGCAGAAAAAATACAGAGGAAACCCTGGGAGGAGAGGAAGGGTGATCTTAATAGAGGCACAGTCTAGCTCAGTTGGAAGGAGGCACGGTGTGATGTAGGGACAGATTTTATGGAGCAGCAGAGGTGAGCAGGGCGAAGGTGTGTGCTGAGACACAGTTGTCTTGCTGACCTCCCTCTGACTGCCCGTAATTTAGCCCCTGGTCTCAGGAGGGTAACTCATCCATCTGCTGGCGCTTGGAGTTCAATCTTCTCTTTTTATAGAAAATCTGTATTGTTGGCTAAAACCTTTCGTAACGCGTATTCGGTCTGACAGCCAGGGGAAGGCTTCTTGCTTCACAGTACATTAAAAGCTGAATTATTGCATTTCATAGTGAATAAGAAAAGTCAGTGGTATGGACTGCTGCTCTAAAAGGTGCTCTCATTGCAAGTATCACATCAGCAGCGGAGATGTCTGGAGTCAGAGAGAAGCTTGTGAAAAATGGTACATTTCTAGGAGTGCTTTTACAGATGGCCTGATGGTCTCAAGGGGACAGGCTGCCTTATTTTGGAGGGTTAAGCTGTTTTTTTTCTCTTCATTGTCTTTATTTTCAAACATCTCTTGTATGCCTGTTTTGTCTCGTGGTTCTTTAGCAAAGCTACTGTCAAAGCAAGTTAGCAAACACTAATATGACTCTTAGGGTTACTTTTCAGCAGGATTACCAGCTGACAAGCTGACATTTGCAGTTTGCTTTGGGTGCTTGTAGAACTGCTTTCCACGCAAGAGAGATTTACTGTTAGTTTTTATTCCCGGGATGTCAAAGCAGTGGCTTGTTGGTTCATTTTGCTTTGGCAAAATGCAGCATGTAGGGAGGGTAAAAGGCTGCTGTAATTAAAATATGAGAGTCTTGATAACTGTGTCGTTGTCATGTAATCAAGAATTACCTGAGTAGGATCAAATGAGATGCTAGACAGCTAAGAAATGGAAACGCTGCTTTGTGACGTGGTACAACAGGCTGAAGTGCCTTGCCATGGGAAGTACAGCTAGCGCTAGATCCTGTGGTTTGCCCGTTATTCTTAGTTTGCCAACTTCATTTTGCTCTGCATTTTCATCTTTTCCCATATAGTTATAAAGAATTGTGGGGGAGAAATTGAAACTGTGGATGTCTCTGTTTCTCTGTAATCCCAAATCCTAATTCTACTGTAATGCAGTTGTCTCTGCAGCAAATGGCTGAGAGAGGCATGCACGCCCGTGCTGCTGAGCCTGCTCTCTTTTCCACTTATCCCCATCCCCCATACGGCGCCTCAAACTGCTGTGTTGATACTGTTGTGCTTACACCCCTATTTAATAGCATCCAGCTTTTTGTCACTTGTTCCAAAATGTTTTGTCAAAGATCTCAGTGTGGAGTGCTTGCTGCATCTGCTTCTATTCCATGTCCGTTCCAAGTCCAAAGGTACTTGGACTTGCAGCCTGGTGGGATTTTTCTGTGACCTATGGCAGGAGTTACATCTGCAGGATAGATTCCAGCCTTGAGCATTTTGGTGCTGAATTGCATGGCCCCTGTGGCATAAGTGGCTTAAGCAGAGAGATCTCTTGCTCCCAGCGAGGTCTCTTCCCTCCTTGTCTTCAGGTTGCTTGAACCGAAGGTGAAACATACTGGATCATCAAGCTTTAAAATAATTCTTTCTTCATCCCGCTGATAACTGCGAAAGAAAAAAAAAAAGGAAGAAAACAAAATTGGCTGTCGTTCAGTTGTCCTCCTGCAGAAAAATAAATACCTTCCTTGGAGAAGGCTGGAGGGAAGTGAGGTCTTATATCTTGTACCCTTGTGTATATCTTGTGCACACACTGCATGGCTGTGAACTCTGACATGAGCCTTAATGCTATTTTGAATGAAAAGATTGCTGCTTGGCTATGTTGATAATACTCCCATGAAAATCCAGTCCCAGTCAAAAGCTATAAAATTTGATGTTAGATTTCAGAATATCAGCAGAAGTGTGTTTCCTTGGTCCCCATGTGTTAAGCAGCCCATTTTAGCATTTTTGCTCTCCTTATTTGTAAAATGCATCAGTGAGGACAGTGCACAGTGTAAAGTCCTAACTGCATTTGCAAAAAGTAATAAAATTATACTTGCAAAAGAGATGTCTCTGTAATGTCTCCCGACCTGCTACCATTTAGGAGGTAAAACCAGTTCGTATTGCCCTTTTTCCCCAGTGGGATACACAGCACTCCAGTGTTTTTTGAGTTTTCATGGGCCATAACAGTTTCTAATTCTAAACAGCTCTAACTAGATGAGGGTTTTTCAAGCCTTTAAGATCTGTGAGATGTTTTCTGGAAGTCTGTTGGAAGGCTGGGTGGTCCTTTTTCTTCTACCAACTCCAAGTTGTGTTAAGTGATATCTGAAACATTGTTTTCAGCTTGTCAGATCAGGATCAGCTGTGGGTGAAGGGTGCTGCTGTGGAGCTGGGATGGAATATTTTTGTTTATGTGACCATACAGCGAGAGTAAAGGCCATGGGGATGGTCAGAATAGACTGGCCAAGTTTAGAAAATCCTGCATTAATGCAGTGCCACACTATGTAGTCACAGAAACATAGAATCATTTAGGTTGGAAAAGACCTTTAAGATCATCGAGTCCAGCCATGAAGTAGTTAGAGCAAGCGTGAAATTATTTGACCTCTTCTTTTTAGAAGAAAACAGCAAATATTATTATGCATTTCAGTTGTAATATGAACAGTACAATCTATGCAATGAGGTGAATAAAGCAAATTAATTTGGGATTGCTGCTGCTTATGGTTGATAGCTTTGCTATTTTACTGTGCTATCCTAACATTATCCAGAGTCTTTATGTACTCACTGGTTTCTGACATGTCCCACCGGAAGGTATGCTTGTATTTTTTACCTTCAAGACTAAAAATAGTTTGGTTAACTTCTATTTAGATAGAAATGAAAGGTCTTTCCCATTGGGTGAGTATAATCCTTGGGAAAGCTGTGTCGGAGCGGCTCTGTGGGTAGCACAACCCCTGCTGTTACATTACACACGGCTCCACAGTGTTAAGACAGTAAAACGCTGTCATTGCTGGAATACTGAGGTGTTTAATTCACGGCTTTGATTTATGTACCCATCAAAACAAGCCGACAGTTGCAAGTCAATCAAAGTTAATGAAGCAAGGTAATTGGCTTTGGGTCAGGGTGTGGAAGTGCCCAACCATTTGCCTGCAGAATCATAGAATCATGGAATGGTTTGGGTTGAAAGGGACGTCCAAGCCCATGCAGTTCCAACCTCCCTGCCATAGGCAGGGACACTTCCCACTGGATCAGGGGCTCCAAGCCCCATCCACCCTGGCCTTGAACACCCCCAGGGATGGAGCAGCCATTGCTCTGGGCTATCTGGGCCAGGGCCTCATGAGCCCTTCTCCAGCCTGAACAACCCCAGCTCTCCCCACCTGCCACTGGTGAGAGCCAGACTCGGCTCCATGCAGGACAGCCAGATGGGGCCCAGACGGACACGGGGATGGGATTGTGTGGGCGGGGCCAGGGGAGTGGAGGGGCTGGGGGGCGAAAACGGGAGGAGCCCATGGGAATGGGCTCTAAGGTGGGCGGGGCCAATGAGAGCGCATGGGCGGAGCAAATGGGAATTGACAGAGGTGGGTGGAGCCTACGAGAGCGGCTGGGCGGGGCCAATGGGAATGAATGGGGAGGTCGGCGGAGCCAAGAGGAGCGGGTAGGCGGGGTAATGAGAATTGACAGGGGTAGGCGGGGCCAATGGGAATGAATGGGGGAGGTAGGCGGAGCCAATTGGAGCGGGTGGGCGGTGGCAATGGGAATTGACAGAGATGTGGGCGGAGTCAATGAGAGCGGGAGGGCGGGGTCAACGAGAATGGACGGAGAAGTGGGCGGGGCAATGTGTACCGGTGGGCGGGGCCAATGGGATTGAATGGGGTGGGTGGAGCCGATGAAAGCGGGTGGGCGGGGCCAAAGGGAATGGACGGGTGAGTGGGTGGAGCCCAGTAGAGCTGGTGGGCGGGGCCAACGAGAGCGGGTGGGCGGGGCGCTGCGGGGCGCGGCCAATGGGAGCGGGCGGGCGCGCGGGGCGGAGCCAATGGGAGGCGGCGGGGCCTCCGTGCGAACAAAGAGGGAGCGCTGGCGGCGGGGCCGCGGGGCCATGCGGGGCGGGTGAGGGGCGGCGCTCCATGGCCGGCGGGTCGGGGTGAGCGGCGGCGGCGGCGGCGCGGTGGCGGGCATGGCGGGGGTCAGCTACTCGCCGCCCTGGTGGGTGAGCCTGCTGCACCGCCTGCCGCACGTCAGCCTGCGCTGGGAGCTCACCGCCGCCGACTTCCGACCGCACGACGCCGAGTACCAGCAGGTGGGTGTCCGCCGGGGGGCCCCTCGCAGCCACGGGGGCGCGGGGCCGGCTGGAGCGCGGAGCCGTCGCCCGGAGCCGTTTCCAGCTCGCTTCGGTTCTTGGGTGAAGGCGCCGAGCCCGCTGGAAGGGAGCTGCCGGGAGCTGCCCTGCTCCGGTAGCCCCGGGGGGAGGCAGCGTCGCCTTCCCGGCCCCGCGGGAGCGCGGTGATTTAATGCGAGAGAGCGGCCGTCTCGGAGCCGCTGTGCGGGAAGCCGGGGATGCTCCCCGGGTACCAGATGATGCTCCCCGGGTACCGCTCTTCTAGCGCTTCCCATCCCGCATCCCTCGCCCGGCCGGCTGTGCGTGCAATTGAAGCGGTTGCGGGGCTCATCTCTGCGCTCCAGCGCCTGTGTTGGCTGCTGTCACCCGGGAGCAGGGCTGCAAGGGCTCCGCTGCCTCGTGTTCCACGGTCTCTGGGTCTGAAAACACCATTTTGCTTTGGCGAAGGTGCCTGCGGTGCCCTAAATGCTCATCCCCTGTCACGCACGAGGTTGGGGGATGTTTACATCATCTAAACGGTTCTCGTTTATCCTGCACGTAAAAGGTGTTGAAAACGCTTTGAGAAGGCGGCGTGGTTCGATGTTTCGAGCCGCTGAGCGGGGCTGCGGGCTGGAGCTGGAGTGAAACGTGAGGGATGTGTAATTACACAAAGNACACCATTTTGCTTTGGCGAAGGTGCCTGCGGTGCCCTAGATGCTCGTCCCCCTGTCACGCACGCGGAGGGGGGGGTGATGTTTACAGCACCTAAACGGTTCTCGTTTATCCTGCACGTAAAAGGTGTTGAAAACGTTTTGAGAAGGCGGCGTGGTTCGATGTTTCGAGCCGCTGAGCGGGGCTGCGGGCTGGAGCTGGAGTGAAACGTGAGGGATGTGTAATTACACAAAGAAAAAAAAGCTTCAAAGCAGCGAACAGAGCAGGCTTGGCGGGGGGGGGCTTCGATTTGTTAATTTGTTTTTTAGCAGCCTTGGCTGAGCAGGGTTCAAGATGGCCACACGCAGATGGAGCCGCAGCAGCTTCGCTGTGTTTCCATGACCTGGGAGGGCAGCTGCCTCTGAAACGAGGGAGAGGAGATGCTGGAGATCAGAAGTTACGGAGAGTTCATGGGAAGATGTTCTTGGGAGCGTGTCGGCACCAAACAAGCACTCATTGACCTTTGAGTAGGCAGCAGGCGTGCTGCTTTTCACTTAAATCACTTAAAAGCTTTCCCTGCGACAATCTTGGGCTGTTTGTTTGTCAGATCATTTATTTTACAGTAATCATATTCGGCCTTAAAACCTTCTGCTGTTCTGCCTCCTCTCCCTTGATGCTATTAAGGGCTTCTTGCCCAGCAGTAGGTGGCCTTTTAAGTCTTAACATCAGCTCGCAAGGAGATGTCTTATCAAACCCAATCCCAAATATCTGGATTACTGGAGTGTCCGTCATCAGGAGAATGATTGGAGTAGTGGCAGCAGCATTGCTGGTTTTGGAGCTGGTGAGGGATATCAAACAGGCTCCGGGGATGCAGCCTGTGGTGTCCGTGCTGCGTTACGTAACGAAGCTGCTGTGGCTCTGCGAGTTGACTCTGGAGTTTGGAGCAATGTAGATTAATTCCGAGGCAATGAAGTGAGGAAACTTAATCCTGGAGCGGGAACTGTAATGCTGAATGTTCTCTCGTGCTTTAAATTGTTCTGAAGGCCTCTTTTTTTTTTTTTTTCTTCCCCCCTGAATTCTAGTTTTTTCCATTAGCTTTGTTATGAATTTGCATCCTGTCCTCTGTTTGCAGCCTATGCTGGCACAGTCTCCCTTTTTCTTTAGGAATCTTTTCTGTTTAGCAGGTGAGATCACATACACTCTGAAAATAAGAAAATCCAGTTTAGAGTTCTGCATATTTTTATTCCTTTTGTAGGTCTCATTGGCACAAATAGTGTGTATTTGTTTTCTGTTCCATTGCTACCTGATATCCCAACTCTGAAGTGTAAACAGTTAATCTGCAGGCAGTGTTTGAGTTCTCCTGTGGCTGAGGAGAGGTCGGTGGGGGATGCTAGCTGGGAGTTTATGGAGATGGGAAAGGGCAGAGGTCCCTAGCTGTGGGAAGGATGGATTATCTTTACTAAACTCAAAATACCTTTAAGTTTCTATATAGCTAGGTATGTAGGGCTCAGTGTCCATTCTCATTCTGATCTGTTATAAATAAGGAAGCAACATATCCATTCTGATTTTTCACTGCTTCTCTAGAAAAGACTTAAGAACCCATTAGCAAGGGAAAACATTGTTTTCCTTATAAGAACTGTTTTATGTAATAACCTCTTGGTAAAGACCTGCTTCTTTTTTTTGGTACTCATGTTTGCTGACAGGCTTTGAACTTGTGCATCAGCTGAAAATGCCACTTCAACCAAGAGTGAAATACAGTGGCTTGGATTTGAGTGTTGTCCTGTCACTTGTTGCAGTGCCACGTGCTCCTGCAGGTGAGGAGGCTGCAGATTTAACAGGCTTTCCACCTTTACCTAGCAAGGATTACTGTAATGCACAAGCCACTATTCCACTGAAGCAGCAGACAAGCTATTGTCCCTTGAAATCTCTCAGAAACGCGTGTAGCTCATAGATAAGCACATGCTGCTGGTCTTTGAAATCTAGGTCTTTGTTGTGTCTTCTGGGACCCTGAATGATGGGGAATGTCTAGAAGGACGTAGATCTAAATGCCTGGTTACGTTCTTCTGTCCCGTGGAGTCCCTTTCGTCAGGCACCCACTGTGCACCGGCCCGTCTTAAGGCAGTTGCCTCCATTGTCTACGACCTACAGGGGCTTTTCCTCCTTTTGTCTGAGAGCAGGAGAAATAATTATGGCAATGTTGTTGCCAAGGGCTGAGATCAGTGCAGCTGCAGGTTGTGGCTGCGTCGTTTCGTCACCTGAGTCAGTCTCTCGAATGCTCTTTTGGTGTTACTTACACTGTGGGAGAAGATAAGTCGTATCTTGTTGCATTAGGTTAGAACAATGCGTGCAAGGGTGGAAGAGCAGGACAGATCCTTCCCCTCTGGACTAGATTTGTTTGGAAATGTCTGTGTGTGTGCTCGTCCTTCAGATGCTCTGCTTCAGTCATGACAAGTTGTGGGCAGCCATACAACCAGTTGTTTCCTTTTTCTGTGGGAATAGAGGTGACCTTCAGTGTAGACTAGGCTGAGGTTGCAGTCTCTCTTCTCCAGGGGGTCAGGCATGCTGGTGGGTCCTGTCTGAGCCGCCTTCATTTGCTGCTTGCAGGACTTGCTCCACAGTCATCCCTATAGAGGATCTTATCAGACCTGTTCTTTTCCTAATCCTCCCATGAATCATTGGGGTTGGAGATATCTTGATATGAACAGTTTTATTCTGGCTGTGTTCTCCTCTGAGTCATACTGCAGTGCTCTGCAAAGCCTTTTCATTGTGTAGTGAGTCACAAACTCTGGAGTGAAGTGAATGTAAAAATGGAGCAAAGCTCGTGTTCCTTCTGACAGCATCATGCTAATGCCAGTTCTGGTCTCCATGCCTTTTGCTGATGAACAAGTGGTGATGATCTCACCAATACTGTCTACTTACTTTCCAAGTCAATTAATCAGACCAGAGAGATGATCCCGAGACTGCTGCTGTTGCTAATTTAATCTATTTAGTAATGTAAGTCCTTCTCCCTGTGACTGGCTTAATTGCATGGCGTTGAATTCACTTTATTTCTCAGGGTAGAGTTGACCAAGAGCCTTGAGGTAGTGTGGCAGTTACGTCCTGGAAAGAAGTAGAAAAGCTGAATAACTTTTTAGTAGAGCACAGCAACAAGTGCTGGTATATCTGCATGAGACAAGGTGTCTTTAGTACCAACAGAAAAGGAGTCTACAAGACTTTATTGTAGCTCTTAAGTCTCATTGTGTGCTGAGAAGTGCGCTACAAAAAGTGAAGAAGAAAGGAGGATGTCAAGTTAAGCTACAGAGCACCTTAACTTGAATTTCTGTTTTCTTAATTGCTGGAAAATGGCAACATTGACGTGAATATCTGTAAATGCATGGGCTATATATGAATGAGGCTAGAATACACAAAATTCCCCAGTGTCTTTGAAGCACTTTCTGTGCTTTTCGCGTGAGTTGGAACTGCAAATGCATGGATAGTAGGTGCAATGGCAACTGTGTGTGCTTTGGAAAAGGACTGGATAAGGACAGGACAAGAGGGAATGGCCTCAAGCTCTGCCAGGGGAGGTTCAGGCTTGACATAAGAAAAAAATTCTTCACTGATAGGGTCGTTAGGCACTGAAACGGGCTGCCCAGGGAGGGGGTTGACTTGCTTTCCCTGGAGGTGTTTAAGGTGCCAGTGGATGAGGTGCTGAGGGACATGGTTTAGAGATTGGTGGGAATGGTTGGACTCAATGATCCAGTGGGTCTCTTCCAACGTGGTGATTCTATGATTCTGTGGATGGTTGGTTCGCACCAATTGAGATGCAGAACCACGCTAAAGGAAGCATCAATAAGTACAGGGATATGCTTTAGTCTTGGTTTTGAGATGGTGTCTGTAGCATTGTCACCCAGCCATCCTCTGTCATACATCAGTCAGTGCTTTTGTGTTGTAACATTCTCTGTATGTGCTGAGGGGTAATCCAGCAGTAAAAGGTACTGTCTTAAGCAATGAGGCTTCCCTTTTTTTATTTTTTTTGGCTTACAGACTCCAGTCCAAGGCATATGTGTTTGAACCTGTAGGCAGTGGTTCAGCAAGGAATTGATTCTGTCAGGTACTTTCTGGCTCTTTGAGACTATTTCCCTGCACATGACAGCTAATGTCATCTTTGAAAGTATTTCTTGGCTGGAGAAACACGATGGAGCCTAAACTGCCAAAAAACTTGGATTAGGGAGATTGTTTTAGAACTTCCTCTACTGTACTGGCGTCTTATTTCAATTCTGAAATTAAGAGTCTTTCAGTAAATTGGAAACATGTGTATTAGTCAAGTTAGATGACGTGTTTTTGTCTAGTTGGCTCAAAGTCAGAAGGTAATGTGGCTTTCTTAAAGGGGGTTAGACTGAAGGCTTCTTTCAAGAATAGGTGGACCACTTCCAAGGTCTGAGCAGCTATCCTGCTGCAGCACAAGCTTGCTTACATGTCCAGAAAGGTTAGGTGACCCCAGGTAGTAGACTACACTGTTTTCTAATTAAATCCAAGTTGCTTTTAGATTTTTAACAACTGATGATAAATCCCATCTTCCCTTTACTCACCAGTCTCGGTTGCATGAGTAACCATGCAGTAACACCTCTTATCAGCAAATTGGTGCTGTAGTCTGATCCACCTCTCTGTGTTTGATCTGTTCCTTTGCTAGGGAACTGCAGTTTAACAGATAACAAACACATCGAAACAAGACGACTTTTGAGGGCTGATTTTTACCAAAGGCAGGCATACAATGGTTTCTGTTGACCATACAACAGTCATACGGCAGCATATGGCATACAGACAGGGGAAGAAAGTCAACCTTAGCCAGCTTTCTGTCTGCAGCCTTTCTCTTTTTGCTGACCCATGTTGTCCTGCTATGTTTTCAGATGGTCTTCTTGGAAACTCTGACTGTAGATCACCTTATTCTAGTAAAAAAAAAAAAAGATTGTTCTGAATGTATGGTTTTAGCAGACCAAAGTACACATGGAGGGGTAAAGGGTGACTTGGAGAAATGTGGAACACACTAGGGGGAGAGGAAGGACAGAGATGCAAGTGTACAAAGATGTAAACAGTGCTTTCTTCATCTGAGTAGAATCCTAAAAGTATTAATCCTGCTCTAAGACAATGCTTTTGCCAGGCCTGGTGAGCTCCCCAGTCTCAGGAGACCTCTGTGCAGCCTCTGGTGCTCTGGAGGTATCGTGCTGGTCCTAAGAGTAGAACCAGAGCATTACTCTGGTCAGATGGTGGCCAGCCGCTGGTGCCTTGGTGCTTCTACACCAGGACAACATTAGTCCTCTGGAAAGTCTTCTATTTTTTTTTTTTTTTTTCTACATGAGTGTAACTGCTTCTGGCCTGGATTTATGTACTTGTGAAGTAAATATTGGGGAATGCATCTGCCTTCTCTCAGCACTGCCTGTGTATTGCACTTACCTGTATGCACACAAGTGCTTGTTGGTTTGGAGGAGCTGACATTGAAGAACCTTGTATTTTTCGTTTGCTTTGAAAAAAAGGGAGTCTAAACAGGAGCTGAAAATGCAGATGAGTGTCTTTAACCTTCAGTTTGCTGCCAAAATGATGTAGCTACTTAGGAAGCTTATCTTGGTGTCCAGCTGCAAAGGCTGATCACTAACACTCTGGAGAAAGGGCTAATGAAAATCAGTTTAGTCTTACAATCTTCCCTTTTTTTCTTGGTTTTCTTTCTTATTTTTTTCTTTTTCCTCCCTTCCCCTCAATTCCTGATGCCCAGGTTAACAAGAAGCCTTTGTTTAAACGTTGATCCAATAAAACAAGCAGTGCTTTTAGCAGATGTTGGTGTGGATTTTTAGCACTCTTTATTTTTCATTATTAGGGAAAGTGAGAAATTCTCACCCAGAAGAATGTATCCTGTCAAGCATGACTCTGGAGATTAAGGGTGAGAAGTCAGGTGTTTTCTTCTGACTTAATCCCAAGGCTTTGAATAAGGAGCTGTGCCACACGTTTTTTTTTGTCTTGCTTGTATTTTGGGATTGTATTTCTTTTGAACCCTTCAACAAAAAAAACATGTATCGAGAATAAGAGAGATGAAAGTTATGGGCCTTTGTCACTTCTGGTTTCTTGACAAGTGCCTTCAGAACAGAGAGTTGGAGAGACAAGCATCCTGCAGTCCCTTGCCATTTCTCATTCTTGTTGTTCTTTCTTTCTCTCTCTTCTCAGATAAGCCTAATTTTACACCTCTTCTCCCATCCCTTTCCCCCACTAGCACAGTTACTGATGGAAAGGGCGAAGTCCAGAATCGATGCTTCATGCTGCAGTTTGCCCTGTCAGCTCTGTGCAACTGCTTCCAGGGACACTTCTGTACCTGTAGGAATTGATGTGCTGAGCACCTAACCATTGCTTAAGCATTCACCAAGGTTAAGGCTTCTGCTGAAGTCATTCTTTAACATTCTTTGTCAAGCGAGCAGGCTTGGGTGGCTGCAAGCAAGCACTGACTAACATGGTGCTCACTCTTAATTTTCCCCGAGATGGAGGGGAGTCAGCATCTCATTTGTAAGTAACGGCCCTATGCCTGTCAGTTCTCCTTTTGTTTCTCTTTTATCTTTTTGTAGTAAACTTTCCTCCAGTTAAGCTGAGATTTCCCATTCCCCTTGAGTGGGTAGGAGAACTTGGCTTGTTTTCAGCCGAATGTAATTCCCATAGCTGGGGGAAGGGATGTGATGCCTGGGAATTTATTCGCTCTAACATATATCTGACACATACCAGGATTACCTTCTGTATTGAACTTCAATTCTCACTTTTAATATAAACAAAACACAGCAACACTGTTTCTGTCTCAGCAAGGCTGTCTGTACTTTCCGGGTATGCCATCCTACCAGTTCATTGTTTTAGCTGACCATGGTGATTAATAAGACAGGTGAGCTAAAATTAGAGAGGATCAAGTTCATGCAAGATGTTTAGTTATGGGGATGCCCTTGAATGGCAGTCTAAAAAAGAAAAAAGCCACCTTTGTTGGAAGTCTTTCACTTTTGTCTGCCTCAAGGAGTGGCTGAGACTGTTGATATATTTATCCCCAAATCAGAAATAACTTTTGCTGCAGGGTGGAAGGGCCTGCTGGCCTCTAGTGAGCAGTCACTGTGGGGCAGTGCCATGCTGATGCTATTTCTTGGGTGAACTGAGAGCAAAACACAGTGCGCTTGCTGCAAAGGCTTTTATGTCAAACTTTTTTTTTTTAAATATTTCAGGGTAATGAACCACTTGTAGTTTTTGAGTCTGACCTTATAATTGTGGGCGCTGGGGTTTGGTAAGCCACAAATGCATGTGTTCTTGCAAAGCAGTGATTTGTGTGCTTAAAGGAAAAAGAAAAAGGTAGATGAGAGCGTGCAATACATAAACACAGCAGTTGGTGTAACTCAGTCATGATATTTGTACCGATTCCTTTTTCTAAGCACTTGGATATAAGGGTAACGTTTATAATCATGTGTGCTTTCACATGGTTATCAGATTGCTTGCTTCAGCAGATGTAACGTGTGCCAGGCTTCTTTTAAGCTATTATTTTAACAAATGAGCATTTTTAGGTCAAGAGCAAGAGCAGCATTGAAGTTAGCCAAGGGAGAGAGCTGAGAGCTGACACCCCCCCTTTCACCCTCACATAAACTGGAGCCGCACCCTCAGATTGCAAGTCCCTCGGTCAGAGCTAAGTGCTTTTTCTGGCTTATACATCTCAGAATGGTGCTAGACATGCATATGCATGAAAGTCCTTTGTAGTGTGAAATTGGGGATGAAAGATATTGCTAATCAGTCCTAACAATGCTGGACCTATTCCTAGACAAGGGGAAATGGGAATGTGGGGAATGGATGTCTCACAAATGTACAACACATTCAGATGCGTTGTTATGCCAGTGTTGGTGTCTGTGCATGGACACCCTTTTCAGTCTATAAAATGCTGCTGTTCATGCAGAGAATTTAAACAAGCCTTCTATTTAACACTGAAATTCAAAATAACACCGGAGTCCAAATGGAGGCACTTCAGTTGCATAATAGTGTCTATTACAAGGAGGGCTCAGTGTAGTAGGTGATGTAATGCTCCTTAAGATAAGGGCCAAGCTGGGAAGGGAAGAGGGTGTCTGTGAAGGAACCTTTAATAGTATTGGTAACGATATGAAAACCATCCACAGGGTGTTAATTATCAAACCCAAATAATCGCAAAGTTGGTTAGGTTGCAACTGCACGTGTGGAAAAAATGACCCACTGCTTGGTGATGCTTGTTTTCCCTGATGATTATAATTGCTTTGATGTTAAATGGTAGATTTCTGACTAATGTGGGCAGAGTATGACCTCACCATACTTCATGCGCTTCTCTTTCGGGAGGCTTTCTTGCAGTTTTAAGTGTGTCCTAAAGTTCCTGCAGCTGATAAACTGGTAATGTTGGTACTTGCTGTAGTAGCTAAGGTTTATTCAGTCTACCAGAGAGATGCTTTCTGTTGCGTTGCTGGGATTGTCGTGCTTTGCGTCTGGACTGTGCCTGTAGCCTTGCTGCTTAAGTGTTGGTCATAAGGGCTGAAGTTGCTGTTCTGAGGCCTCTAATTGTTTACTTCCCTTCCTCCCTAATATATGTTTAGCATATACTTATTTTCTTCAGCCTAGGAACAGTCCTTCCTCATTGTTTCCTCATGGCAAGTGCCTCTGGAGTCTCTTCTTGGACTGGTAGATCCAGAGGGGTGGCATACGGCTGCCACTGTGCGTACGGCCCCCTGCTCCCTTTCTCCCTTGTTTTACAGTATTCACTCCAGGAAATGCTGAGAAAGTAGAGAGTAATGGAATTCATGAAATTCAAGCTGTGCTTCAATGAAAACGTGTTTTCAATTTCTGCCTCCTTGGGATCCTGAGACTGAGCTGTAATTGTTCGCACTGGTGGGGGCTGGGGCTGTGGATGAATGAAAGCGGTGGAGTCAGCGTTCTGCAGAGCCTCTCGCCCAGCATCTCGCTGCTTCTCGGCATTCAAAGGCTGGTGTGTGCTTTGTGGCAGCTTCAGGAAGCGTTCTTGTATTCAGCTGTCCAACAGGCCCAGGCGTTTTCCTGCTGGGTTCGGTCTGGCCGTCTGTCTTAATGACAGTGACGTGTCGGAGAGGAACGTGATGGGAGCAGCATCAGCTGGGGCTGGTTTAGCCCCCTTCTCTGTTCTTGACCCTGCTCACGCCGTCCTTTGAGTGTTCTGTTGCCGATTAAGGGTGAGAATTACAATGGTGACTCACAACCCTTTGGTAAAACTCATTAATTCATTCCTCCTTTAATTAGACACCCAGCCAAGGGCTTATCAGAGCCTAAGAACATTTGCAGCTGCAATAAGCCGTGCTACATCAATTGCTGCAATTCTAGATTTTTGGGAAATGCAGATGTGGTGAGCTCTTGGTTGGGGTTTTGGTGAGGATCACAGTAGGGTATAGAAACCAAGGAAAGAGTTTAGGATGCTTCAGCTTGACCTCTGGCTGAATCTTGCCTCGGGGTGTTGAACTAATGGGAAAGGGTGGAGTCCTGCTTATAAATATTTTTTTTCCTTGGGAGGTGTAATAATGTAACTTCCAAGGAGAGAAAATAGGAAGGAGAATCTAATGAGAAGTTACACAAACATATTTTCTTATAACTGTAGCACCTTGAGGGATTCTACTCGTGGAGTAAGTGTAAGAGGAGTTGTGGGCTTTGCAAACAGTGCACGTTTTGCTGTTTGGACATTAGGGAATGACAGAGAGCTTTATAACAAAAAGTACCAGGTACTTTTTTTTGAGTCTTCTGAGAGGGAAAAATAAATCAATAGCAAACTTCCACTATTTTTGTAATCTCTTCTTGTTTCTGAAATATGAGGGAAGGTAATTTCGAGAACTAAATTGTGTGGGTGACCCCAGCAACAGATGACTGGGATCTTCTGAGAGAAGTTTGTACTACTTCTGGTATTTTTTAAGTACTTATGCTCTTCTTTTTTTTTTTTACTTTTGAGGTAGGAGAACTAGAGGGAAGGCTGAAAGGACCTTAGGGGAAGACTTGTTATTTCTACCCTGCTGCAATTCTGCTTGTAGTTATGATCCCTGTGAGTGCAATGGTAGAACCTGAAAACATGATCTCCATTTAGCTTTGAACTGACAGGCTGTCAAGAGCAAGCAGTACTGAAAGGCACAGACCTGGGGAAAGGCTAGGGATGGAGACAGCTCGCTGTCACTGGGCTTGGACGGATATGATTAAAAAGATAGGTTTGCTTCTTCTTACGGATTTGAACTTGACTAAGGTTAGACTGACATCTCAGCATTGAGTAGATGGGAGCTGTTGCACAGACAAGATTAGAGGTACTTCTAGTCAATGGGAAGCATTAATGTTCCTGCATCCTTAAGAGGGAAACCGTTTCAGTTGTAGTAGGTGGCAGGAGAAAATGGATCAGCTGTGTTTTGGGTCTTTTTCTGTCTGGATTTAGTGGGAAACACAGATAGCACATCCAGTGCCGATGGAATGATTTGCTTGACACTTCTGTCGCTAAACAGAAATCTTTACTTTGCATGAGAGTGCAAATTTAAAAGCACTGCACAATGCTTTCTGGGTGCCTTTTATAGTATTTCAAAATGTGACCAGTATCTTCTGTTTTTCCTTCTCATCTTTTCCCCACACAGTCAGCTTATGAGACTGAGTAGTGCATTGAGCTTGGGTAGGACAGGTTTTCATCCCTGGTCTTAGGTCAAATATGCTGAACCACTGGCAGTTCTTTTTATGTAATTTGTTATAGGTTAGACAACAGATTTTGAATCATCCTGAGTAGACAAATTTGTGGGAGCAACAAATCTACAAGGTTAAAAGAGCCTTGCATTCAACAGGTTTGTTGACAATGCATGGTTGACATTCTGGAGGGAAGGGATGCCAACCAGAGGGACCTGGAGAGGTGGGGCTATGTGAAATTCATGAACACAAGGCCAAGGGCAAGGTCCTGCACCTGCATTGGAGCAATCCCAAGCACAAATACGGACTGGGCAGAGAATAAGTTGAGAACAGCCTTGAAGGGTTTTGGGGTGTTGGTGGATGAGAAGCTCAATGTGAGGTGGTGATGTGTGCTTGCAGACCAGAAAACCAGCTGTGTCCTGGGCTGCATCAAAACAAGTGTGACTAGCAGGGTAAGGGAGGGGATTCTGCCCTTCTACTCCATTCTGGTGGGACCTCGCCTGGAGTCCTTTGTTCAGTTCTGGAGTCCTCAGCACAGGAAGGACATGGATCTGTTGGAATGGACCCAGAGGAGGGCCATGAAGATGATCCAAGGGCTTGAGCATGTGTCATATGAGGACAGGCTGAGAAAGTTGGGCTTGTTCAACCTAGAAAAAGCTCCATGGAGGCCTTAGAGCAGCCTCCAGTACTGAAAGGGGCTCCAGGAAAGATGGGGAGGGACTCTTGATCAGGGAGTGCAGGGACAGGAAGAAAGGGAGTGTTTTTAAGCTGAAAGAGGGGAGGTTTAGATGAGATAGTAGGAAGAAATTGTTTACTATGAGGGTCTGGCACAGGTTGCCCAGAGAAGCTGTGGATGCTCCATCCCTGGAGGTGTTCAAGGCCCGGCTGGATGGTGCTTTGAGAAACCTGATGCAGTGGGAGGTGTCCTTACCCATGGCAGCAATGGTGGAACTGGATAATCTTTAAGGTCCTTTCTGGCCCAAACCATTCTTTGAATTGGGTTAAGATCCTGGTGAAGTTCTTGGTTGGTGTCAGAGACTATGTTCTGGGGTAGGTTTAGTGCTCTAACAGTGGAACTCTTGATCACTGCAGGGGTTCCTTCTCAAGCTTTTGCAGCTTGACCTGCTGCAAGTTGAAATCTCTTCAGGCACAAGCTCTTCAAAAGCATTTTAAACTCTTTAATATTAAAGGATAAACTGAAGGTGATGAATATAAAATACGTCCAGTGCTGTTGACAAAATTCTTTGCATGGACAAGTGGCACTCTGGGACGTGCTTCCAGTGCCTGTGCCTTAGCAGGCAGCTCTTGGAGGAGCCATGTGAGTCATAGTAGATGCTGGAAGCATTCTGCTGAGGTGTAAATAACAAGGTTGGACAGTTAACGCTAGCTCGGCTGTTTTTATTAGTACAGCTTAGCTTTTGCCTCGGGCAGCGTGGAGGTTATGGGAGGAGGAGGAAGGGACAAGCTGTGAACTTGCCTCCTCTCCCAGCAGAAGATAAGGTATGGGGATCTTGTTACACTAATCCCCGCTTGGCATGTTAATTCTTTTTGTCTCTGTACTTGTATCTTGAGCCTGAAATTCTTACTGAGGCAACTGCTTGCCTGGTCACATGTGTGTCTCGCTCCAGTGCCCTTTCAACCTTTTTGGTGTTCGTGTGGATTTTGTTGCTGCTATTAAAATTCAGTTGGCTGCTATAGGATTTCATTGCTGTTAATTTTGTTCTCAAGAAAATGCTGCTCTGAGAGACTGCTGCTTTTCTTATTACTGCTCCTAGATACATTTAATAGCTGTTTACTTGCTATGGCACCTTCTGTTGTGATTGACCTGCCTCTTAACATCTTCCCTGTGCAGAAGAGGATTGCAGATCCAAGGTTGCTTGGTGGGTAGATCTGAACTGTCTTCTGCTGATGTCAGCTATGCTTTGGCCTGGGAGGAGATGTTCTTCCTGACCACAGCAGTGGTGTATCCAGCAGGTGTAATGTAGTTCTGCAGGTATAACAGATGGACAGGACTTTCAGCACTCAATTATTAGGTTTTGTTTACTTGTGCTGGCTTTAGTCAGAGTGATCTTGATTATTTGATGCAAGAAATGAAATGAATTTTGATAGGAATGGTTGGACTCAATTATCCGGTGGGTCTCTTCCAACCTTGTTATTCTATGATTCTATGATTCTAAAGCTTCCTAAGAAAGAACCCATTTCAATGATAGGACTTTAATATTCATCACAGTTTGAGATCAAAACAGGCATGTCTGCATTTCTTTTCCCTTCCGAAATGAAATTTGCTTCCTGATGTCTGGTGTGGTGAATGCTGAGCTTGCTTTCTAACAGCTGTGCCTTCAGATGGGATCCTCCAGCAACTTAGGCTTTACTTCCTACTCACAAACACATGCACTACCACTTCTTTGATACTAAAACTAGGCCTGCGAGACTCTCATCCTTGGGGATGTACTCAACTAGCCTTTGATGTGGCCTTCTGACAAGTCACTGGCCACCTCTTCTGGGAAAAGAGGTCCTGGGTGTTTTCTGTGTACCTGAACTTGGACCTTGGTCAGTGCATGACCTCTCCCATGAGCTATGACCAGGAGCCAACTGTAAATGGAGCAGAGAGCTGCTAGATACAGCACTGTAGTCCTCAGCTTTATTCTTGGTGAGGAATATATATTTTTTTTTCCTGTTAGAACAGGACATGCATGAAACAGAGCCACACTGTTATTCTAATGCTACAATAAGGAAGTATTACGTGGTGCAAAGTTTGTCAGCTGCAAACTATATGTTCCTCTTACAGTCAAACCATCAGGGCTGTACATGGAGTGCTGGCTTTGTGCACAGTCATAGAATCATAGAATAACCAGGTTGGAAGAGACCCACCGGATCATCGAGTCCAACCATAACCATTATGTGTATTTGCCTTAACTGGACTCTTAATCTAAAGCTCCTCCAGTGCTGCTGAGTGAGGTCTCAGTAGGTAGGAAAGTGTCTTGTTTGATCCCCAGCTGCTTGCAAGGAACGGGGTCTTCAGGCTATTTTTGCTGCTTTCTTAGCTGTCATGTATTTAACTTCCAGGCAAAACCCAGATAACCCCCTACGCTTGTGCCCCTGGTAAACAGGCTTCTGAGTGGGGTTAGCATTCCAGGCACGTACACTGTCCTGCTCTGCTAGCTCAGGCTGGGTTAGTCATGCGTCTCACCAAGTGTGTCAGATCTGAGACGGTCTGTCTCTCTTGCTTCTGCTCTCAGAATCCTTGCGCTATGAAAGACAGTAATCAACAAAAGGGCAGTTAGAGTTGTGGAGGTTGGTTATATGATCTTGTCACTTCTTTCACTCTGATCTTTCAACTAAAGAGGCAGTGTTTTGAGCGCAGAAAAATTGTCAGGGTCCTGGGAAAGTGGCTGGGACTGTATTGTTCAGCTGTAGGGCGCTGTCTGATATTAAATAATGGGAGTAAGTGACAGGAAAATGAGAAATCTGATTTTTAGGAGCCAACCAAATGAAAATCTGATACCATACTATTTTTTGTGGTCATATTCTGCCTCCAGAGGCTACCATTAAAGTTCCTAATCATTACATGTGGGATTGCACTACCTTGTCTTTTCCAATATGCAAAAACCTACTAGTGTTCTTTCATTCACATGTTTTCCATACGGAGGTACAGTCGAGTGGCAATATAATCACTTCTATGGCAATCAGCACGTTGTTAACAGGATTGTGGTGCCTAGAAGGGATGGAGGGCACGAATAATTCAGGAATTACCTCCTTGTGTAAATACTCTCATTAATGTGGAGTGAAGAGGGGTGAATACAGTGACATGTGCAGAGAGCAGCATCCCACTTTGCATGTGGCATGGTACCTCAGGGCCTGTGTCCTCCAGAGAATAGGGTAGGAGGAAGGGCACGTAAGCATGTGTGTGACATGAGATGCGTCCTTAAACTAATGCAACAAGGCCTTAAGAAAGTGAATCTATGTTAGCAGACCAAAATAAACCCTACAGAGAGCCTGTTACTGATATCAAGGTGCAAGCAGAGCAGGCTGTGCTATGAAGTACTGCATTTTTTTCCCACTAGTGGTGTCTAGAGTTAAATTAAAATGCTTTCTCAGTACACATTCAAGCTTGCTTTCTCTTTTTACTAAAAACTTGAGCTGGCTGTTTTATTGTTAAAGATGATGGGAAGAAGCAGCAAAATCAAAAGCTTTTCTCTCGTCTTCTTCTGCAGTGAAGACTAACGGCATCTTGTGATGTTTTTCTGCAGACCCATAAAGGGAAGAGAGCTACTTTCCTTGTGCACAGTTACTGCCAGAGGTATCATGGTGGGTTTTATGCGGCACAGAGTTAAGTGAGAACAGTTACTGAATGCTTTGTGAGAGTGTTTTGAGCAGATGCTCTGCTCCACTTTGTTCTGCAGTTTATGCACCACTTGCTTTCATTCAATAAAAAGCAACATGAAGACATGAGAGTTATTGCAGATATTTGCTTTGTGGCTTCAGGGTATCTTATCTTGGGGCCGCTCAAAACTTCTTTCTAGTGAACTGATCTCACTTTTTGCAGTGTTTGGGTGATGTAAGGAATGGTTTGATTGCTTCAGTGAGTCAAAAGTACTGCTTGGCTCTTTCCCAGAGGCTTTAACACCTGCTAAAAGAGTGAAGAATTCCAGGCAACTGCTGCCAGCCCTTAAGTGCTGTGAAAAGTCTCTTGTCAAAGATCCAGTTTTCTCTATAGGTTGGGAGTCAGATAATGTTTCCCAGTAATCTAATGCGGTTGATAGGAGCAAATCTAACTGCACTATTGCCCAAACTGCTTTTCTTGTTGGTGTTTTCAGTGAGCTGAGTTTGTGGCAAGGGATTGTGGTCACTAGTGGTGATGTAGAAGAGGTCATAGAGCAAAGGAAGGCAGTGCAGTGTTGCTTTTAGCTCTAGAGAGTCTGCAATGGATCTGAGATAGTGAAGTCTGCCAGACCCACCCGATTAGGGAATAAATTTCTGTAACAGATGTTGAGTCCTATACTGGAGCTTTATCTTTGTTCCTCATTAAGAGGCTCTCTGCAAATCAGTTCACAAAGGAAGCATAAAATACCTGTCTGTAAAAAGTAGAAAGAAAAATTCCACGTGAGGAAGTGTGGATCTTAAGTTTGAGGTATTTCAAGTGCAAGTTGAATGTCTGGTGCAACCTGCCTTAAAAACATGTATAAAACTACTCAAATGCAAAAAGATCCACCCGGCTCCCTTCTGTGGTATCTTTTATAGGAGAGTTCATTAACAGCCTGGGGGGTTTCTGTTCACACATTGGTGAATCCTGCTATGTGATGATGTTCCAAACACGCAAATTGCTGATCTGCACTTGTAACAAGGTACTTGGTGCTTCAGAAGAGCTATTTTCAAATGCAAAGTTAACCATGAAGATAAATTAACACTGAAGGTTAGTATGAAGTTAAGGAAAGTGATTAGCCAGTCAAGGTATCTGGCTGAAAGTCCATCCAGCCACAGCAGTGAAGTGAAAGACACTGAATTATAAATAAACAAAGCTGGAGGCGATTGGCAAATAGCAAATAAGTAACTAGGCATGGGTTCCTGGTGTAGATTTGATGAAATGTGTTTTGAGAACCACAACAGCCAGAAAAGGCAAGTTCATGTGTTTCTATGTCCAGAACTTGAGAACGCTGATCTAGCTGCAGCCCTAACAGCTGTTTTCTAAATAGCTTTTTTTTTTTTCTTTTTTAGACTAAATTTCAGTAAGTCCATCCAAGAGGAGTGGTAGATGCTGGTTTTATTTTTGTTTAGTGGAAGTGGCCAACCTTGGTGACGTTGCAAGCATACTGAAGTCATTTTAAAGCTCTACAAGATGCATGTTAGAGGGCTTGCCAAGCCAAAGGTCAGAGGAACCACAAGCATGACTCAAAGCAGGAATGACCCACTGCTCAGCTGTCAACAGCTGTGGCCTGGATGTTGTACAGGAGGCTGGATTAAATAGTCCTTTCCAAGAGTTTTCAGCCCAGGAATCTGTCCTGACTCTGTGCAACTTCAAAGTGCCGCGGTGCATGAGTTCATGATAGTCAATGGACAAGGCAGCTGGCTGTAGTCCCTTGGATTTCTTCTTCTGATGGATCCCTCCTCGTACTTCCAGACTGAATATCAGGGGGCTGTGTTTTTAACCCTAGATGTGAAGTTCAAAACAAAACAGCAGAGTGAAGAGTCTGTGCTTGGGCATTTTATTCCTGAAAGATGTTGTAATCTAAAATCTGCCATTCTTCTGCCACTGCCTTCAGTAGTTGTGAAGATGCTGGAGGAAAAGAGCCTGTCTTGTGGTTAGAAGTTAGTCCCTTGCATGGCTGTGGGGTGATGTGGTGAGCAGGGAGTTCTGCAGCCTGATTCTTCAGCTGGTGCTGGTGTGGCTGCTTGTGAAGTCCTGCTCTGGTGTCTGCTTTTGCGCTAGATGCAGATGCCGTGATGAGGGTGTGTTCACAGCAGCTGTTTTGAGTGAAGAAGCTTTTCCCCTGAGATTTAGTGGGGTGGCTGTGCAACACCTCTTACCTGACCTGTTGAGCTCTTGAGTTGTAGTGCTTCTGGCTTGTGGTTCTTCTTGGCTAAAAGCATCTCAAATATGGGTTATTGATCTCAAAGTAGTACTGAGAAGGCATGGAAATACACAGTATATACTTTAATTAAAGTATACGTAGCTAGAGACAAGAAAAAGGAGTCAGTGGGAAACATAGCTCAGGATTAAACTGTGAGGGGGGAACTATCAGCCAATTTAGGATGTGAAACAAAATGTACTTCCTTTTTCTACATCTTCATTTTGTTCCTGGTGAGTAGTGTTGCTGATGCAGCCTTAAGGCTTCACTGTGTTTAAGGCTGTCAAGGTCAAAGGCACAGGACTGCTTATTAGTGAGACTGCCGGTTGGTGGGAGGACATGACGCTTTTCAAATGCAGAACTGCAGTGCTGAGGTGAATAGCCTTTTAGTGGGTTGAAAAATGGAGAGAGTCTCCATATCAACAGCAAGTGTCTAAAGAGGCTTAAGTTTCCCAGTGAAATACAAGGTGAAAGATTGCAAAGAGTAAGTTGATCACAAGTGGGGAAACCAATTTGCAGTCAGCACTTTTTCTAAAAGGCAAAAATTTTGCTTTTAGGCTTGTGGGTATCCCAATTTTCCTAGATCACATTTGCTGTTTATTGCATCTCTGCATCAGTAGCAGTATTTAGATCCTGAATGGTCCTAGAAGAGCATTACCGGATGAAGGCATGTTGGGATGACGACTTGCCTCCCTGTGGTTATCGGCAGGTGGCTGAGGTGTGACAGTAACACCAGGGGAGCTGTTTGCTGTTATCTCAGTGCTAACAGTGGTGATCCAGGCCCAGCTCCGGAGCAGCGATCCCAAGTCATGAAGCGTGCCTGGTGTCTGTGTCCAAGTGACACGTGCACATTTCAGTTGGCGCAGAGGGCTGGGGTGGGGTGGCACATACTGACACAAGGCGCAGAACTCTGAAGCTCTAAGCAGCTAAAGCACCAGCGGAGCATATGGTGTTTGCATTTCTGCCTCTCAAACTGATCCAAGTGTGCTCTGCTGAGAGGTAGATGCTTTGCAGTAATTTCTTCCACAGATGTAGCTGCTATGAAAACAAATGTCGAAGGACTTGTTTTTTGACAATGGGCCTCTCTATCAAGGGTGCTTCAGTGTTTGCAAGCTAATGGGACTAGCATAACAGGGGTGGCTTGAAACAGTGCTGGTAAGAGCAGAATGTTTCCTGCTAAAATTGCGACCAAGTGACTCTTGATTCTGCTGTCTTGCACATTTTTCAATCCCAGACTTAACAGGAAAGCTTTGGCTGCCTGAAGTGTCACCGCTTCCTCTTTTGTATCCCGACATTGCAGAAGGGTTTGGTGTCCAAGCCTGCAGCGGGCTGGGGTTAGTGCTAGCAGAGGTCACTCTCTGTAATAGGAACTGTGCAGCATTACAAAATGTTTCCTCTCTTCTGCTGTGTTTGGAAAGACTACTCTTTCTAATAACCTATGGAAAAAAAAAAAAAGGTGTTCTGAAATCATGTTTTCTGTGGTTTTTGGTTTGGGTTTGGTGGATTTTGTTACATCTATTAAAACTTAACTATTGCCACTTCCCTTACGAGTTGGACAAAAGCTTTGAAGTTTTCAAAAATAAACAGGAAAGCTGCTTTAGGACTGTAGAAAACCAGGCAAACATTGACTTCAGGTTTGCCTGTTTGCACACTAAAACCCCAGGAAACTCCTTAGTTATATCCAGTCCAAAGTTTGCTGCATGGCTTGGGCTTGCTGTCTGACTGTTTGAGGAGTGATTCTGCTTCTCTGTGGCGGGACAGATCCTTTTTTAAACATCCGCAACGTACTTCTGGGAGGCAAACCCTGATTTTGAAATACACATTGGAAATCAAGCTGTGTAGCACACAGAAGACAGTGATGATGTGCTGTGCGTAGGTAACCCTTCTTACCGCTGAACTTGATGTCTGGGTTCTGTAACTGGTCTGAAGTTGTGCCAAGCGGTTCAGCAAGAGCGGAGCGTGCTGGTGCTGCCAGTTCCTAAACCACCTACAAGTCCAGGGAAGTGTATGCTCAATTACTTGTTGGTGAAAAGATAAGTAAAGCAAAAAGTAAATAAAAGTATAGAGCTCCACAGAGGTTGAGGGGTACATTGTATTGCTGTGATTACAGGGAGGTGGGGCTTGTGGGGAGCAAGGTTAGCTGGCACTTTCTGGTGTTATCTCTCTGTGCTCAAAGTCTCCCTGTTGGTTTTCTCTGTAGAGTCTTTTGCCTTAAGTCAGCGCTGAGCTGCAGGCTTGAAAAGCTGGATTATTTTTTAGTGGCATCAAAGATGTCTGGAGTGAGTCCAGAGAAGAGCAACNGGGAGGTGGTTGATTCACCTTCCCTGGAGGTGTTTAAGGCATGGGTGGACGAGATGCTGAGGGACATGGTTTAGTGTTTGATAGGAATGGTTGGACTTGATGATCCGGTGGGTCTCTTCCAACCAGATTATTCTATGATTCTATGTCTTTGCTCCTAAACTCCTGTGGAATGGCACCGCTGCACAGCTGAGACCTGGGTGTGTTGGCAAAACTGCTTCCAGCACCCATTTGGAATAAATCCATGCAGAAGGCTCACTTGTGTATGTTTGTTGGACATTATTTCTCTACAGTGAGAAAAAGTCGTGCTATATTCTAAAGTATCAAGCATGATTTGAACTTACATTTGGGCTATGAATGTATGTTCTAGCCCTCTTCAGGCTGGCCTCAGTGGAGAAACAGTGCAAAACTGACATTGTGCCTTTGTGCAGTGGGACCTAAACATGAGGGCCTCTACGAGGAATCTGAAAACTGATGCAACTCTTCCATCCCTAACAGACTTTGCAGCTTCAGACCCTTTAATCATGGGGAATCTGAAAACTGATGTGAGTCATCATCCTTAGTAGACTTTGCAGCTTCAGACCCTTTAATTATGCCTGTCTGAAGTGGAAGTTTGTGGTTCCTGGAGCTCATGGTCCAGGAGGGGTGACTGAAACGCTTTGTACTCTGGAGCTGATCAGTGATTAAATCAAGGAACTGACCTGGCTGAAAACAGGTTTCAACACCAGTGCAGAGGTAGGTCTGAGCCAAGTTACAGTGTAACTAGTCCTGCTTCCAAAAGAAATCCTGCAAGCCTAGAGACTCAGAGTTTGATCTGCAGCAACAAAATGGTGCCAGGAGTTGGGTGGAAAAGTGCAGGATGCACAAGGCTTTGGGATATTTTGAGGTGTTGAATCAATTAGAGGATTCAGGAGCCAAATAAAAGATTCCTGGCTGACTTCTGTCTTCGTGTGACCCTATAGTGTTTAGGGGTTTGGGTTTTTTTTAACTATCATGGAAAAAAACACACTTCTGGGTTTGGCTTATAGATTAGCTGTTTCCTGCCCTTTTTGGCTTCTTTCTGGTTTGGTTGGAAACAATGCTGAAAGCTGCAGATCAAACCACTGTATCACTAGTGCAGAGTGATTTTATTTCCAATTACTTTGTGACCTGCGGAATTGTGGCTGAACAGGGAATATTTGTGTTCAAGTTCTAGTGTCAACCCATCCTTTTCAGAGCTTATTCTTTCTTCGTCTCTGCCCTGAAGACCATACTCTCCATCACTTTAACAGTCTTGAGCTGTTCTTGTTGACACATGAGCCGCTGATCAATTTTTTTACTTCTCCAGCAATAGATTGTGTGATTTGATCTTTTCGTAGTGTGTTGTGTGTGCATCTCCTCACCAAAGTGCATTAAAGCTTTGGGCATCACCTGTGAAATCGCACACAGCCGTGTTCTGTTGACATTAAGTGTCTAAGTTGGTGGTTTAATGCCACTTCACAGCTGGACAAGCAGTGGCACACGTCTCTCTTCACTAGACCCCTGAGTTCAGCTCCATGTTTCTAATATAGCTACAATCCCCACCTTTCTTGCAAGTTCCTCTATTGCGAGTCTGTTTGCATTTTGAAGCCCTTTGGAAAGCTGTACCTCTTTAAAAGAGTAATGAGGTTGAAAGCAAGATACAGGGCTGTATGACTTCTTTGGGCCCATCCATTTATCAGGGAAGCTGTTTTCTAGTGCTGCATACCAATAGAAAGTGTCAAGCCTGATAAATATGATTGAGCTTCTTCACTTCTTCATTCCCCCTAGAGCTTAGTTTCTAGAAAGAAATATTGATATGTAAAACGTTGGAGATACTCACCAGGGACCAACCTGAAGTGGAGACAGGGCAGGAATATTTTAATTTTGAAGCGGGCTGGATACACAGTCAAGCCACCAAACAGCTTTTTTTTGGTTTTGTTTTATGAAGACGGTTTTTTTTTTCCCCCTGTTAAATAAAGAGGAAGGGAACTAAACTTCATGCATCGAAGTGCCTGGGAGGGAACATCCTTTCAGATGTTTGGGGTGTTAGAGATAAAAGCACCCTTCCTTTAATCAGTAGCCTTTTTTTCCAAGTTCTTTTTTTCATGCAGTGCAGAGTCAGTGAGTCTGGGCTGCTGGGCATCTTATTTCTGTGCTCTGGCTGAAATAGCTCTTCCTGCTGGAATCAAAATCGGAAATGACCTGATCTGCGCACATTGAACAAGAGGAAGATGAGGAGTGGCTTGCTGGCTGGAAACTTGTTAGTTCTGTTTATCTGTTCGGTAGCTGAGAAATAATTACTTTTGAAATGTTAGGAATTTGGCTGGTGGGGGCATTTGCTCTCTTGTTATCTAGGGAAGTATGCTTCCAGGAAAAAGTGGTAACATTTTAGTATAAGATTTGTGATTCATATGGTTACAAAGCTTTATTTTACTCCATAACAACTGCTTTCATAGATTTACCTTGAATCTGCATCAAAACTATTAGTCTGAACAAAGACTTCTACATGCCTGGTGAACAAAGTAGCCATCAGATGGTAGCCACATATGAGATATGGCTGGACATTCTTTAACCCAAATCATAGGCTTTGCGATGTTTCGTTGGTCACAAATGGTATTTAAATGTTCTTCTGTTATTCATGGGCTCCACGGATGAAAATTGGAGTTTAATGCTAGGACAAAACCTCTTGAATAGTTCTTACTTACAATGCATACAGGTCACTATTCAAATAAGTTGTTTTAGTTTAAAGATCATAAGGTACATTGATACTTCTGAATGTATTAGTCTGACGTACATAAATATAAATGGGCTCTTTCTCTTATTTAATTGTTGTGGGAGTAATTCTTTCCAACTGTCTGTTTGCTAGGGAGTAGCCAGAGGATCTAGATCTTGGCTGTGACTTCAAGGTTGTCTTTTCAGTTGTAGGGGAGAAGGAAACTAAATCTCTGAAGGACGGAATGAAGTGACCGATGTGTCTTAAATGTGAATTATGAAGTCATCTTACATGTAGCTGCTTTGCCCTGGAAGTCTGAGTGCTTTTATATTTGCTTTAGCATGATTACTATTTTCAGACCACCAGTAGTCCTCAGGATGAGATGATCATGTTTTCCAGAGGGACAACCTGAAGTTGAGGAACAATTGTACTGAGCAGGTCTTTGCTACACCTAGGGAGAGCCATTTTTGTGCCTGGAGAAATCACTAGGGCCATCAGCAAATAGGACAGAAGACTAAACCCAGCTTGTCTGGAGATCAAATGCTTTGCTAGAGTGAGTATTAATAGTTTGTGGAGCTAAGATGATCTTTTGATGCCTACAGGAATGAGCTACATGAAATAAGTCTGGTTGAGTCCTGGGACATCAGAGGTTTATTTTGAGCTGACCTCCCATTAAAGGACCTGAGAACACAGCCCTTGGAATTCAGCTTGTCCAACTTGATTAGATTTTATCTGGAGCTTGATTGAATTTGTGGACAGGATTATGAAAAGCAACACGACTGTCAATGAAGTGAGCAGTCTTTGAGGGGAAATCCCCCAGAGGGCAGTGCTTTTAAGTTCAGTTATGAATATTAGAATTCCTTGATTTCGTTACACATTTTTAATAGGACGCTCTTGCTGCTGTGCCATCAGCGGTACTAGTTTAACACAGCCTGCGTGGTGCTTGTTACCCTGAACTTGGTGTTTGCTTGAGTCTTAAGTATCCTGGAAGTAGAATTTTCTTCCCATTTTAGCTGTTACCACAGTAATTTTAGCCCCTGGGACCATAGCTTTTTAGGGAAGAGCCTTGTTCCTCAAGCACAGCAGCAAAAATAGCCGTCCTCGTTAAGGTGGAGTTGTCCTCTGTGCTTTGTTGCTCTAGTGGGTCAGATTGGGTGGATGATGACCTCTAGATAGCTTTACTTAAACAACACTTCTTAATGTTTGTGTAGCTGATATCAGAGTCTCATTTGAGGACACGGGGACAGCCTTTTTGTAAGATGAGGGAAATGAAGGAAAATCTTTTATCTTCCCCCTGTGGATAGGCTAAATAACAAGCTTTAGAAGGAGTTATGCTGCCTACTCTTTCCTTCTTTTTCTGCCTCTGTTTTAGTAAAAAGGCATGTTATTGTCTGGAGCTCAGAGACCGCACCAGTGGCATGTGGAATGACTGCTTGAGCCCAGTGAGAGCCAGCCTACCCGTCACAGCCTTCTTGTGTTGCTGCTCTTGTTTTTCTTCTGTCACTAAATGTTTAGTGGCAAAGAAGAGAAAAAAAATCTGATGTTCGCATATAGTGGCAGCTTTTAATGGGGAAAGTAGTACTTTGTCAATATTGGGGAGGTCTCACTTGTTAAAACTATGCTTTTTAGCTCTTTTGTTGAAGTAGAAGCAAGTTGATTCAGAAATAACAGTAATTTATAAGCTCGAGGACTATGCCTGTAGAGATGATTATGAACCTTTTTGGTTACTGCAGAATAATGAAGAAATCCAATCTTTAGCTGTCGGCTTGTCGATATCTCCATGACTAGTTTTGCTGTATGTAACTTAAGGGAACTAACAAAAGATGTGACAGATTTTAAATGAATTTGTACTCTTAGTTCCAAAGACCTTTTAAAATTATTTGTACTGGGTACACTGACAGGGTCTGCCACTTCTCTCTGACAGAAACATGTGTGAGGAAGGTGCTGTAGTTCTTGAGACTTTTTTCTTGAGACATGGGGACTTTTTTCCATCTGAGGTAGTAGAAACAGATGTATGCATGTGTTCGTGTGGGGAATCAGTGGGTTTTGTCTTTTAAGATTGTATCTGCTCCTAGTTTTTATCCCCAACAGAGCTGGCAGCGTGGATGGCTCCAGGGCCTCCAGTTTCAGTGCAAAGCTTGGTCATCAGGAGTCAAGCTTATCTATTTGACTTCATGCTAGTGCTTCTCATCTGCCTCGGTGCAGTTAGATCAGCTGAGAAGCAGGCAATTTAGGGGAGGCAGTGACATAAAACATAGTTGTTCTTCCTGCAGTGGTTTGACTTTTGGTTTACAAATAGTGGGAAGCGGGTAGCTGTTACAGGCTGCATAAACATTTGCTGTAATCAAGGTTGTGTGATGGAAAAAATGAGAGCTGCTAATGCTCCTCCACCTTCTAGCACGCATTTCTTTGCCAGTGAAGAGGTGAAAGTGAGTGTTGCATGTGATGGACTCCTGGGGTCTGTAGCAGCTGGACCACTGAAAATAGCTTACAGGAGTTGCATGTGCATGTGTTCTAAAATACCTTCTCTCTATCCCAAAATTCTGTCTTCTTTCCTTGCCTCGTGCTTGTAGCTTCCCTGGGGTCTTGTAGAGGCCTCTGTGTAGCCAGAATTAACTCACCACACTATTTGAACCTTCACTAGGCTGCCCAAAGACCTTGCTGTTGTCTTTGATTCTGTTTCCAGTGACCAACTCAAAAATATAACAACAGAAAACTTGTATCATTTTTTTTTCAAAGAAAGCATATAAAAGTTGGGCTGTTTTGCTGTTCAGCTTTCAGCCTTTTTCCTGTTAGCCCTTCTTTTCCAAGCTGAAAGTCAGCACTGTCTGACCAGAAGCTATCTGTGAAGATGCATCTGTTTGGTAATGACTGCTCAGGAGACGAGCTTTTCCTGTGTGTACTCAGAAGTAGGGCAGAGGAGTTCATGGTATGGTTTGCTTGGCTCTAACTACTTGCAGGAGATAATGACTCTGGGTCTAGGCAGAAAGAATTCTAGAACTTTTTTGTGCATTTGAGGGGTTGCTTTTGACCAACTGCAACTTTTTTTGTGTGTGCGTCTGTCTTAAAGATTGATTTTTGATCACATCTAATGTTTTCGTTTAGGTGGTTGTGCTAGAATAAAGCTGTAGCAAATTCTCCTGCTGTGAGCTGTCATGCTCAGGCACTAGAACTCATTTTCCTCTTCCACATCCGTAGCGCTCTGTGATCTGTTTGGTGGCTGTGGTGGTGGTAAGCCCAACAGCCGGATCAGTTTTCCACATTATGCCATTTTCCGTACTCTCTCCTGTTTGCCCTGCAAGAAGCTCTGATCTTCTCTTGCACCTGTCATTGTGGTCTGGGACCCTGGGAGGCTTCATAGTTTTCTCTGTTGTGAATTTCCTCCCTTGCTTTCTTAAATTAATGGACTGAAACATCTACAAGAGCCGCACTGGTGCTGTGCAGTCCTGTTTTAGAGGCTTATTAATACCTTTTACACTTCTGACCTTTGTCAGACAGGGGCTCAACTGTACAACATGCTCCTTCCCATCCACTCCATCCTTGTTTCTGCAATGCCATCTTCCTGCTCACTAAGGAAAAGCTGAGCTGTGGGCTGAGGTAGAACGTGGGATTGTCCTATCCTACTTTTGTTGAAATAACCTGGTGTGGCTACTCAGCATCAACACTGTCATCTGTTTAACCAAGGTCCTGCCTGCTTTGGCTGCATCTCCCTGATTGACCTCTGATGGGGGAAAGGGGATCAATATTGCGATTAGCTGGAGCAGTTGTGGTGCTCATCAGGCTGGGCTGTGGGGATGTGGAGGAGGGGTTGAGCAGGGAACTCTCATGTGTGCTGGCAGCCTCCCACCTCCTGAGCTCGTTGCTGTGCAGCTCTGGAAGGCAGCAGCCAATGGGATGCACGAGCATCCATGCAGTTGGGCTCGCTGAATAGCTCCCAAGGTGCCTTGTGTTCAGTCTGAAGTGTGTCACTTCTCTATTGCTGCTATTTTTTCCTTTCTCTACCTTTCCTCCCCCCTTGGCTGCCTTGTTTTGTTGTTTTGAGAAATAACATCCATGCTGTTGAGTGTCTCCCTCCATCTCGGATGGTGTAGTACTTGCTGCATTCTCACGCCCACAAAGTGACTGTCTGTGCTGTCACCTCTCAGTGCTTTGTGACCATATGAGGTGGGGTACAGCTAGAGACAAACTGAGTTCTGAAGGCTTGTGCTTTACCTAGAGCTCTAAATGAGCTGAAAATAGCCGTAAAATGGGGTCATCAGCCATTTCATATGCATGGGGTCTCCTTCAGCTACCTGTGCCAGCATAAATGCTGTAAAACAGCATAATAATTTGGGGCCCCCAGTGCAGGAGAGGTGTTGACTGATGAGAATGTGCCTAGGGGAAGGCTACTGAGATGGTTAGAGCTTGACCTGTGAGGACAAGCTGGGAGGCTTGGGATCCTTCATCCTGGAGAGAAGGTGATGAGCAGCCTTTGCATACCTGAAGGAGGGGCTTGAAGAAGGTGACACCAGACTTTTGTCAGAGATGCCCAGCAGAAGGACAAGTGACAACAACCACAAGTTGAAATGGGAAACGGCACTCCAGTGCAATCACTCATAAACGGTTTTCTTCATAGTGCTGTAGCAGGGGCTGAGAGAAACTTGGAAAACTTTAGCCTAAGACACTTGAAACTTGCCCGGGCAAAGCTCTTTGTAACCTCACCTATTAAATTAGCCCGACTTCTAGCAGCAAATTGGACTACAGTGACCTCCAGAGGTCTCTTCCAGCCTATTGTTTTCTGTTATTTTATGGGATGTATGAAATTGAGGTTTGTCTCTGAAACATCATCGCAGTAACATGTTGACTTATTGGAGTGAATGCTATATAAGACTGCAAGTTTAAATGTGCACATTTAACATTTATGGGAATTAATCTTCTGGGACTCTCTGGTGCCTATTTTCACGTCAGTGGGAAAGGAGACCAGATGACTATGAACACTTTTGTCCCTCTTCAACATGGGATGCTGAGTTAAGGCTGAATGGTGCTTTGTTTTCCCAGTTACCTCCACTCCAATTAGTGTGATCTTTATTTTAAAAGTATGCATCACATTCACATATTTTCAGTATAGACCTTTCAAAATATATTAATGCTGTGTTAGGAATAGCATGTAAAGAAACAGTCATTTTATCTTTAATGAAGTCCGGTGGTGTGCAAGTGGGCTGCAGTCTAACAGTATTAAAAAGCTAATCGCTAGCCTTCTCCGCCCTCCAGAATCCCAGGAGGGTATTGGAGCAGCACACTGCCCCAGTTTCCCTTCCTCATGTGTATAATGACTGAATTTCTTTGTTTTGTTTGGTGTTTTCAGCATGACTCTTGATAAGCTAATCTGATGGCCGGCTGTTAAGTGTAGGGCCAGCATTGACAGATGACTTTAGAGGGGGAAAGCAACTTAAGTAACTTAACAGGATTTAGCTCTGTCTACGCTGTCCTGCCAGGACACGTTATAAACCCCTTTAGTGGGATCCCTTCTTTAAATGTAGCCATGACAGCAGTGTAGGCAGAAGCTCTAGGAGAGCTCTGGGACCTTTCCTGTAAAATCAATCTCAAAATGCAGTTCAGAAGACTTGATATACAAATGAAAACCTGAGCAGGAGCTTGAGGAATCCTACCAGCGCTGATCTCGCAAGCAGGATAGAAGGGTCTCTGAAGAAGGATTCTGTGTATTAGTTTACCTATAAAGTGCATTGATTTCTAGTGGAAATGATGAATCTGTCTTTGCAAAGCAGAGCGGCTAATTAAAAATCCTGTTAGGACACAGTGGGGAAAGCACTTGCTTCTTGTAAGTGATGTAACTGCTATTACAGCAAAATAGATCCATGTCCGATGTATTCCCACAACTTGATGGTAAAGGAAGCTAAAAGTGAGGTGTATTTGTCCCTAAATAGCTCATATAAACCCAGTACTTTAAATTTTTTTAGGCCAATGGTTCATGACAACTTTCAGCTTTGTAGGCAGACAAGCCCTAAGAGTTGAACTGCTTTGCTTAGCTGAAAGGAGACGGTTTCTCCTCTTCCTCTGGCCCTGTGCTGAAACAGCAGACTGCTCAGCCCTGGAGCTGCAAAGTGGGGTGTCCTCTGTAAATACATGATGTAGCACTGTAATTGACTTGTAACTGCAAGGGTTTTTAATCTATATGCATGCTCATTGCTAGCCCCTCACCACAAGAAGGATGTTGAGGCTCTGGAGCGAGTCCAGAGAAGAGCAATGAAACTGGTGAAGGGGCTGGAGAACAGGCCTTATGAGGAATGGCTGAGAGAGCTGGGGGTGTTTAGCCTGGAGAAGAGGAGGCTGAGGGGAGACCTCATTGCTCTCTACAACTACCTGAAAGGAGGTTGTGGAGAGGAGGGAGCTGACCTCTTCTCCCAAGTGACAGGGGACAGGACAAGAGGGAATGGCCTCAAGCTTCACTAGGGGAGGTTCAGGCTCGACATAAGTTAAAAATTCTTCACAGAAAGGGTCATTGGGCACAGGCAGAGGCTGCCCAAGGAGGTGGTTGATTCACCTTCCCTGGAGGTGTTTAAGGTGCAAGTGGATGAGGTACTGAGGAGCATGGTTTAGAGATTGGTGGGAATGGTTGGACTTGATGATCCGGTGGGTCTCTTGCAACGTGGTGATTCTATGATTCTGTGATTCTCTTTCCCCGTTCTCATAAATGGCCTTCAGGAGGTGAATATAAAGTACACTCCCCTTTATCTACAGGATGTCTTGGCAGCAGAGGCGGAGGGGTAAGGCAGTCACTGCTTGCCAAGGATGCTGCTCTTGAGGGGGCAGCATCTGACTTTACCCTGGTTGCCGAGAGAGCCATCTGTAGTTCTGCAACTGCTTAATGGGGAAAGCTATAAAGAAAGCATCTCTATTCAAATTGTATTTCCCTTCAGTGTAGCTGCCGGAGGCCCTAATCCCTTCTCAGCATTTGGCGAGGAGCCTGCATGAGGCCTTTCTTAGCTCTGTAGCTTCCCTCGCGCAGGCTGCAGCACCGAGCGAAGTGGTTAATGACGCTCCCAGTCTTGTCAGTGGTGCAGAAACACAGGCTCCAGCTGTGACTGTGGTGGATCTTGGCTGGCTTCGACAGCTTTTTGATCTGCTTCCTCTGTTAGTCTCTCTATGGTATTTCTTTTTCCTGGGTTTGAAGGTTCTCAATAGTGAATATTGGTTGTCTTTTGTCTCCTAGGGTTTCTTTGGGGAGCTTTTTATTCTTTTTTTAAAGAAAGAAAATAAAAAAAACCCAACCTCAAAAAAACCCCAAATAAAACTGAGGAAGGATCTATGTGGAAATGTTTCCTGTGTATGAATAAGGCTCTTTTGGGGGAGGGAAATGTCCAGCTTTAATTTGATGAAAGAGATTTCCTCTTCCCCAACTCCCTGCCCCCCCTTTTCTTTAAAAAAAAAACCAACCCCAACCGTAGGTGTCTTCAAGACAAGGCTAGAAGCNTTTAAAGAAAGAAAATAAAAAAAACCCAACCTCAAAAAAACCCCAAATAAAACTGAGGAAGGATCTATGTGGAAATGTTTCCTGCACATGAATAAGGCTCTTTTGGGGGAGGGAAATGTCCAGCTTTAATTTGATGGAAGAGATTTCCTCTTCCCCAACTCCCTGTCCCCGCTTTTTCTTTAAAAAACACAACCCCAACCGTAGTTGTCTTCAAGACAAGGCGAGAAGTGTGACAGTTGTTTGTCTCTGGCAGTTAAATGACACGTTTGCATTGTTTGTGCAAGGAGGTCAGTTCAGATCCAGTCAATAGATGGGTCAGAGGTCTGTTCCTCCTTCCCCAAATTACAGGAGATATCCCTGTGGATATTGCCCCTTCCCAGTTCTTTGTGGCCCCTCCACATGACTGACTGACTGCATTAGTGCTGACTTCAAATAGGAATTATTTTAAGGAAGATGTCATGTGGGCTTCTAGCTGTAGCACAATGGGCTGTGACTTTTTAAAAGATGTAGGGCACTTTGCCTTTGATTTTGCTCTTTATCCCCTCCCAGAGGTCAGCCACCAGGGCAGCTAGAGCAGTGTAATTTGCTGATGTAATGGAGAGCGTTTATCTCGCTCTGTAGTAGGCTTAGCGTAGCTCTTAATACACATTAAGTTTTTGC
>WAAB01019495.1:69074-122405 GCA_013389865.1 Piaya cayana | reverse complement strand
GAGGGGGCAGCATCTGACTTTACCCTGGTTGCCGAGAGAGCCATCTGTAGTTCTGCAACTGCTTAATGGGGAAAGCTATAAAGAAAGCATCTCTATTCAAATTGTATTTCCCTTCAGTGTAGCTGCCGGAGGCCCTAATCCCTTCTCAGCATTTGGCGAGGAGCCTGCATGAGGCCTTTCTTAGCTCTGTAGCTTCCCTTGCACAGGCTGAAGCACCGAGCGAAGTGGTTAATGACGCTCCCAGTCTTGTCAGTGGTGCAGAAACACAGGCTCCAGCTGTGACTGTGGTGGATCTTGGCTGGCTTCGACAGCTTTTTGATCTGCTTCCTCTGTTAGTCTCTCTATGGTATTTCTTTTTCCTGGGTTTGAAGGTTCTCAATAGTGAATATTGGTTGTCTTTTGTCTCCTAGGGTTTCTTTGGGGAGCTTTTTATTCTTTTTTTAAAGAAAGAAAATAAAAAAAACCCAACCTCAAAAAAACCCCAAATAAAACTGAGGAAGGATCTATGTGGAAATGTTTCCTGCACATGAATAAGGCTCTTTTGGGGGAGGGAAATGTCCAGCTTTAATTTGATGGAAGAGATTTCCTCTTCCCCAACTCCCTGTCCCCGCTTTTTCTTTAAAAAACACAACCCCAACCGTAGTTGTCTTCAAGACAAGGCGAGAAGTGTGACAGTTGTTTGTCTCTGGCAGTTAAATGACACGTTTGCATTGTTTGTGCAAGGAGGTCAGTTCAGATCCAGTCAATAGATGGGTCAGAGGTCTGTTCCTCCTTCCCCAAATTACAGGAGATATCCCTGTGGATATTGCCCCTTCCCAGTTCTTTGTGGCCCCTCCACATGACTGACTGACTGCATTAGTGCTGACTTCAAATAGGAATTATTTTAAGGAAGATGTCATGTGGGCTTCTAGCTGTAGCACAATGGGCTGTGACTTTTTAAAAGATGTAGGGCACTTTGCCTTTGATTTTGCTCTTTATCCCCTCCCAGAGGTCAGCCACCAGGGCAGCTAGAGCAGTGTAATTTGCTGATGTAATGGAGAGCGTTTATCTCGCTCTGTAGTAGGCTTAGCGTAGCTCTTAATACACATTAAGTTTTTGCTGTGTAAACAGCTTTGTCCTGCTTCAGTTTTGCCCACATATGCTGGTGGAGCTGAATGGGGTGTATATCAATGGAAATGCTGTACTTCAACACCACCTCCTCCTGACCTGTTGTCGTTCCAAACTTATCGCTCTGGGTAAGTTTGCAATTGACTTCAATTGCAAACCACCACATCATCTCCTGGTTGAGTTTCTTCATACTTTGTGTTCCTGTGGTACAATCAGGATGCTTATAATCCTTCTCATTGCAAGGAGCAGTAATTCCTTGTTTATTCCTTGGTATTGTGATTTTTTTTTGGTTGGTTTGGTTGGGGTTTTTTTTTTTAAAAAAGGGGTCTTTAATGACTTTTTTTGCAGATCAGTTACTGGTGTTGCCATAAATCATTGCTCTATCCTGAATAGTCTCCATGAAAATGAGCTTGGTAGGTTTAAATGGACATTGGGCTACATGATTTACACACAGTGCTTGGGAGCCAAGGTAAAGTTTCTGCTTCTGTTAGTCCTGTTGTTGCATTTCTCATCAGTGAATGATCTTCCCTGCCTGTTTGGGCCTGATCAGCAAGCCTTACTAAATCCTGGTTACAGTCCCCCCACCAAATTACTTGGCAGCAGAAGGTTGCAGTGATATTGCAAAGGGAATGAGTCACTGTGCATGGTCCCGTAGTGGAAACCTGTGGAAGGCGGCATGCCCTGGCTTTTCAGAATCACTTCAGTCCAAGTGTGGTGGTAAAAAATATCTTCTGTTAAACTTCTTCCACGTGGAAATTTTGGAGACAAATTTGAAAACTCAGTGTGAGGTTTTTATTGCTTGGGGTAGGTGGGAAGTGGCCACGCTTGAACTATTTTCCTCTCAGCTGCTTTGATGCGTATGCAAGTCATGAGCTGCATAGAGAAGGTGGTAAAAAATTATAGTGAGAGGAAGAATGCTTGTGCTGGACGTCCATGCTTGCATCCTGTGAGGAATTCAAACAAATCTTTCCCCAGCAAAACTTCTTAACTGATGAGCGATGTGATATCGCATCACTGAAGACAAACCAACAAGTGCAAATGAATGGGAGAAGTGAGCAGAAGTGCATTATCTGCAGCGGTCACACTTACGGAAACAGTTCCATCCCTGATGATGGGATGGGCTATACCTGTTGATGGGTTGATCTTCCTTTGTGGAAAGTTTCCACACTTGGAACAGGTTTCTGTTTTCTGTTCCATTTAGGGGGGGCTCTTCTTGCTTCTGCTCTCCTTCCCCTCCCTTGTTCATCATCTCCAAAACAGAAATGGCATGTGAAAGCATCTCTCAAAGTAGACTGGTAACTACCTGATAAGGGGGTACTGCATGTGTATGCAGCTTGCAGTGACCTTCTTGTCAGTCCTTTACTGCTCTGGACATCGGAGCTGAGGGTTGAGCTCAGTGTCTTCCAACTCTGTAGTGGCTGATCTCTCCCGATTTGGTTGGCTGGTTTAAGCGGGACTAATAAAGAAGATCAAGAAACTGCCCAGAGCATAAGTACAGCATTTAATCTTAACCAGTGCCGTGTCAATCTGCATCCAGACCTGGAAAGGACAGGGTTTAGTTCCCACAGAGGAACAGAAGACTTATAGATAATGCATGTAATCATCTCCACTCAAAGACGCTATCTGCGGTGAACTCTTGAAATTTGCAGGAGCAGTACGAATACTTTTGTTTCAAACCATATCTAATAAGAAACAACAACAACTAAAGAATAGCTAGCAGGCAATAAAACACAAACGCCTCACAGCTGGAGTCTTGGAAGAAAATCCTTGAAGTTGTTCTCCAGTTCAGAGCATGCATGGTCAGCACAGATAGACTGAAAAAATGTCGTGTCCGTGCACTTTACTTGATAGTGTGTAAGGTTAGGGTTCCCTCCACCCCTCTAAATGAAGTGTATTGTCTCTGAGAGCCCATGCTGTAAGGGGGGAAGGGAAGAAGGATGGAAATTGGATTAAGTCACTGGGCTTCAGGCCTAAGCATTTCCTGCCTTTTTTCTTTTATACATATTTTTTTTTACCCCAGTGCTGCCTGGCTGACGTGCTGGGCTGTGCAAGCGTGCCGTGGTCCCTGCCTGCGTGCAACAGGCAGCTTGGCTGTGCCACATCTTGCCTTCAGGGAGTTCCAGGCCAGCAGGAACATAGCTGAGCTCCCGCTGCAGAGCTGGGGATGGGGAATTGTCTTGGCATGGGAATTTATACAGCACTTGGGCTTCAGCCAGGTAACGTAGGCAGTGCTTGCTTATCCCCGAGTTGTAGGAGCATTAAATTCATACTTCCTTTATAGCGCAGGGTTTCTTTCCATTATCCAGTTTGCTGGAAAATTACCTTGCAAGGAGATTGTGTTTTAAGACTTTAATGGATGTTACAGCTTTCTAACCAAGAAAATCAAGCCGATTCTAAAAGACCTCGAGTAGAGGAGCTGATGTCGGGTGGGAATGCGTGACCTAATCTGTTGTGGGAGAGGAATGTCTGCTCCACTGAGTGTGGACACGAGCGGAGCAGGACACCCACTGGATTCTTCCAGTGCCCTTCACCTCAATATGCCAAAAATTTATCAGCTTCTTGCCTTTAAACAAAGTTAACTAATAGTTTCAACTGTGTCCAATGAAGAATGTTAGGAAGGAGTAAACTTCTAAAGCTGAAGGCCTGTTCACAAAGGAATTTCTTACACGTTTTGCTGGTCTGGGATTTGGGGCAAAGACCTGCATGAACACTGATGGCATCCGTGGTGTTTTTTTAGAGCCCTGCAGGGGAATTTGCAGAATCCCCAGAAAGGAAATCCGCCTTTTCAGCGAGAATGCTCATTTGACAAGCTGCCAGTTCTGAGCTAAGCCTCATTTAATAAAGATTTAGTCTGTGGGGACCTGTCAGTGGAAACTGAATTTGGTGAGTCTCTCATTCTTTTCATCGCTGTAGTGCAGAGAGGCATTCAGCCAGCATTATGGAGAAACTAGGGATAAGAACATCTAATTTAGAGGGCCCCCTTACCTCTGGGAATGTTTCCTTGCTGTGTAAGATGGAGATTGCTGAGTTGGTAACAGCTGAGGGAATAAATGGATGGGTTTTTGACTTGAACCCAATAGGACTCCAGTGTTCACTGCTGATTAGCACGGCTTAGATCTGCATTCATAGGCAGAAAAAAAAATCCAACCCAATTGTTAAGCACTGAGTAGAAAGGATTTGCTTTCCGTTTCTCTGGCGAGATGAGATGCTCTGATGAATTCTAGCACCTACCCCTATGTAACCTATGGATGTTGAGGTGTGCAGATGTACCTGTGCTATGTATTGTTTAACTGCAGTTCTCAGAACTTTAGCAATGATCATATTGTTTGTTGGTTACTGCGATAATCCAAGTATTTGCAAGGTTGAGCCCTTTTGGCGTCTGCACTGATGGCTTCTGAGTTGAACCAAATACAAAGGCAGTGTTGAAAGTCTTTAATTGTGAAATAAGGGGTCAGAATGTTAGTATGGAGGAAATGATGAATCTTTAATCAACCTACCTTTGTTCTCAGTCATTGCCTGCACAAGGGCACTTGAGAAATTAATCTGAATTAACTGAAGAAGTAAATTCAAAGCAGATTAGTGAAACCACTTTAAACACACTAAAGTGAATTAAACTACACTGAATTAAGGCTGTTCTGGTTAAACTACATTAAAACCCTGTGTGAACACTCATTTGTAATTAAAGTGGCTTTAGTTCACAGCTCTAATACCAATTAACTGTGGAATGCCCTTGCCCATGTAGCTAGCTTCTTGGCGTTGAGGAAGCTGGCCTGTTTGTTTAACCAACTTGGTTAAATAATTTGAGCTCTTTAGTCATGCTAGGGGGTGTTTCAACTGTAGATCTGTTTTATTCTAATGTGACTGCTGTGTTGTCTTAAGGTGATTGGGGAAAAAAAATAAAGCATGACATAATACTTCACACTTTCCCCTTTTTCAGAAAGGAAAGCCAATAGCCAAAAAACCTAAAGGCAATGTGTTGGCCTATATTGCTTTTGCCAGTGTGGACTTGCCCTACTTAAATCTACTGCACAGCACGCTTAATTTGGGAGATGTGTGTATAAGGGGGTGAGATGATGGAAGCTGTCTTCTGTTTCCATGGTGCTCTTCCATGCTGCTGAGGGATCCCTCACGAAGGAGAATACGTCCCCGTAGCGTGGGAAAAGCCTCTTCCCCAGGACGTTTCCTGCCCAGCCTTGCTCCTCTACTGTGTTGAGTACAGTAATTGGCCTGGGAAGCCCTGTCCCCTCAACAGAGGAGATAGGGATGGTTTCATGCTGAGATCAGCAGTGGTTTCCACATCTTTCCCCACTCCTCTTATATTTGCCAGTACATGGTTGGTTGCGTTTCCTACCAAAGCTGGCATCTTTCTGTAGAAGCCGTGGGATGAACGACATCCTGAGACACAAGTACCTCAACAAACACCATGTACAGCATTTTTCAGAAATTAAAATCGAGGCTCTGAACATCCAGCCTGTTCAAAACAAGTTGATGAGGGAGTCAGTGTGTTCTTTGTGTTGCCAGCATTACAAAAAAAAAAAAAATTAGTTTAGTGGGACATAGCTACTTATCTGTGAGTATATAAGATTCTTGTACACGTCCTGAAGTCTGCAAAAAAACCAGTGTAGGAAGTAGTGTAGGCATGATGCTATCCCACAGAAGTTTCTTTTCTTGCTAAGATGACTTCCGTCCTTCATGGAATAAATAGAGATGAGTGCTCCTTTGGCAGCAGCCCAGTTAGCTTCGTTTGTTCTTCTGGGTGAACGTTTTTCTCTTCCCACACTCCTTTAACCTCTTCTCTCTGTTTTATTATGGCAATCTCAAGTCACTGCATGGAAATTCAAAAGGAACATTAGTTGCAGATTCAGTGGAAAGCTTTCTCTTGGCAAAAGCTGGCTTTAAGGTAAAACTATAAACAGTTCTCAATCTGGCAGTGATTAAGACAGCTGTGTTGTTGAGATGCTCAAAAGCTGTTGCTGTTTTGTCCTGTGGGTTGAAATTATGAAGTTCTAAGATGAAATAACTTTAAAATTATTGATGGAACATTAAAAGCTGAAGTGCGTGCTTTTCAGGAACCTCCTGAAGGCATCAGCTTTGCTCTCAAGTTTCTTAATGAGATTTTAGTGGACTTCCTAACTGGTAGTAAAATATCAGTGCTATCCAGAAATAGCTGTCATCTATTCCGTGTGAACGACTCCTTGCTACACCATCCTGCCGTTAGTACAGTTAAGGTCTAAAGAATTGTTGGACAGGTCGAGACTGGTAAAACTTGAACTTAATAAACACATGGATTATTTTGAGCCCATGTGTATTCAGAATTAACTTTCTAAACCTGTTCTGCTGCCAGGACTTCTTGTGCCAAGTAACCTTCCTGGCACTGGACAGATGGTGGTGTGAGGAGGTCTCCCTGAGCCAACGCTCCTCTGTACAGTCAAGTGAAGAAAAAGCAGCGCTTACAGCCCTGCTAAACTTTGATGCTTAGGTGAATGCAACCCAATGTTTCCCTTCTGCATCACAATGCTTTGTGGCTTCATTTGGTCATTCCCTTCTAAGGAAATATAATCAAATGTATCTTTTATATCCTTTTCTCCTGTTAGGTGGATCACTTCTCTTTGACTGCATACATGGGGTGGGATGAAATATGCGTCCCCCATAAGCGCAGTTTTAGCAGCTAAAGTTAGCCTTTCAGGACCACAGGGATTCAGGTAACTAATGTTGTGGATCACAGTTTGGAACTTGCAGTCTGAGAGCTGAAACCTGTCTTGTACAGAAAATTTTCACCCAGTACACAATTATATTGGTTGAATCGATCCACAGCAACGTAAGGCGTGGTCTCGAAGACCAGGGATTGTGCTGAAGGCTGATATATACACATGTCCTTAGCTATAGTACCAGCACCTGTGGGTACCCTGACACCTTGTAGAAGAGCTAGCCAGCCCCAGGTATTTTTGCAGGAGATGTTTTTGCCATGCCCTGTGTTTCTGATTGTGATGGTGCCTCTCTCTGTGCATGGGGACATAGATATTTTCAGCCTGTTTTTTGGCTTCTTATTCCCATTGAGAGAGTAAATACCATGAATCCTGGCAACCATACTGGAGCTGAGAAAAGCTATTAACACTGCAGCAGGCTGTCAAGAACCATCCCTGCACGAGACCGGTGGGTATTCAGGTTTTATGGTGCTTTTCCAAGCTAGCAGTGCTGCTTTCGGTTGCTTCCCTGTGTACTGCTATAAGCTTTTATTTTGAAAATGCTTTCTAACACTGTGGCTTTGTCTCCTGCCAGTCTGGCTGATACCACTTGGATTTACACTCATTTACAGGGACTGCTCTGTCTCCACTTCTGCCATTAGTGTCAGCACAGTGGTAAAATGTTGCTCCTCCAAGTTGTCTCCATTTTCCTGTAAGGGCAGTTCATGCATCATTTGCTATAAAGGTTCTGATAGCTCAGCAAATGTTCGAAGATGAATTGATGCTCTTTTGTGGCAAAAGGCCCAGTGCATAATTTTACATTTACTCAGGATAACGTGGCCTTGGATAACCGAGTCCCAGATTTACTGTTGCAGGATAGTGTGTCTGAGGGTTTATCCAGCCTCAACCCCCTTTTTTAAAATACTGTCGTTTAATCCTGACAAGCAGGCTCAGGCATATCTTTTGGTTGCAACCAGGCTTTTGCTGCCAGCCAGTCTCTGGGTCCTAAACTGACTCATCAGTAAGAAAGATTAATAACTGCTCTGCTGCATGATTTCACTTGTTGTCATGGCACCTATCCATTAATGGAAAACAAATATTCTCTGGAAAATGAAACACAGATCGTGGTGTAGTGGCCAGCCAAGTCCTTTTGGCCAGATGCATGAATTAAAACATACATTAAGCATCAAGAACTTCAGGTTTCTTGCTGCTTGGCAGTCCGTTTTTTTTTTCTTCTTCTTTTTTTATGATTTCTTTTTTTACCTTTTAATAAGGGCTGTTTCCCTACATCTGTAGCTGCAGTGTGAATTTTTTTGCTGATAAAGAATTGCTGGGAGGATGAGTTCGTCTTTCCAGTGGTTAATGCCTTTTAGCATGGGCAGGAAGGTTGAGGGTGTGAAGAAAGAAGTGCAGGCAGGCAGTGCAGGAAAGCTTTGCATTACAACAGCCTGATGTGTTTAGAAATGAAGAATATCCCCAAGGAGCTTTGGTACGCCAAATGTGTTAGTTAAATTAGTATCGAGTGCTTGTGCATGGCGAGGCTTCAGAAGTGGGAGAACATGGGGCTCTGAATGCAGCTTCCCTCTTGACGGCCCCTTTCTGCTCAGGAACTCAAACAGCATCCACACCATCTGGCATAATCATGGGAAAGGGGGATAGGGCTTTTTCCCTTCCACCCCCACTCTTCCTTCTCTGTTCAAGATCACAAATTTTGCTTTCCCCTACAGGACTGGGTTTCTGCTGCAGAGTTTGGGAAAGCGGTACCTGTGAACTCCCCCCATCCCAACGCGCTCGGTGGGCTTGGGGTGGGTTCCTTACGGCTGGGAAAGCAAAGCAGCACGCGGTTGCGTGCGGTACCTGTGGTGCAGCAGTTGGGTTTAGCTAGAGTGAATCTCTGTGTATGGCAACGGGCCCTGCAGCCTGTGCACGCTGACGTTTGTTTGGCTGGAAAGTACGTTGTGTGGCTTGTATAGTTTGCCAGGATAATAACTCCTCAGGGAGTACCTACGGAGCAGGCTTAGGGGGGAAAAAGGGAAAGAAAAGCCTGTGAGAGCAAGTTATTACCAGATTCTGTTAGAAATGGTCACTGGTTTTGTTGAGAATTTTGCTTTCATTGCAGTGTTCTTTGTTTTATTTCTTTAACCAGGAGGAAGTTTTTATTTCAGGCAGAAGCGTATAAATGTTCTTTAAGGAACTTCTGCTCAGGGAGGAATAAGATATGGAGAACCCACCCCCCAAAATCTGTTTTATGTTTGCTGATACAGACCGATGTCTGCCTTCCCAATATTGGGGCAGTAGTAGGTGATTTAGGCCCTTTCCAGATATTTAAGTCATTTCTAATAACTTGACATTTGTCACCACTACCAAAGGTTTATCCAAAAAAAGCTTATGGGCAACATACTACAAAATTGTGCTGCATTTGGTGTTAGAATGGATTTTTATTTTATTTTATTTAACAAAATTGTTTTGTCTTTTTGGGTATTGACTAGGATTTTCTGAATAAAAAGAAACTGGAACAGACTTAAGCACTTATTGCTTCCCTTTTTTCTCCCTAGAATATCTGAGTAGAAATAGGTATAACACAATAACTCAGCTTGTGGTGGTTTCAAGCCAGTATGTCTGTAGCATCTACGTTTGTTGTACCTATATATATATATGGATGGTATATGGAGAGGTTTAGCATTTATTCCAGCTCTACCTTGAGCAGAAGCATTGCATGGGGATTAATTTTTTTTAAGTCAATCTCATGCCTGTATAATAAATTCCACCCCCTTTCAAGCCCACTCATGCACTTGGATTTCTAATGAATAAGCCTGCATATTTATTCATGAAGATTAAAGAACTGCACAGATAGAGGCAGCTGGCTGAACTTTTTTTTATTTCCATTAAATCTGCTGACCTCTGATCAGGAGTAAAGAGGAAATGCACTCTGATTCATTTAGGCTGTTTGCAGACTGGGAGAGACAAAATTGTTCATCTATTTACTGCTTAGGTGCAGAACGTGGTTTAATCAAGTGTGGTGCAGAAAGGGGAGAAAGTGGGGCTGATATCTCCTCTTTATATTTAAAAAAATTATACAAACCCCATAGAACAACTTGTTTTCCAAGCATGTCTTCAGTGCTGTCTTTTTACAGAGCCCTCAAATATTCAGGTTCTGATTCCCATCCCCTGCTGTGCCCTGTGCCTTTGTCAGAAGTGACACCGTCTCTTTTTTCCACAGGCCCTGTTGCTGTTGGGTGGCATCGCTCTTTCCTGCCTCGCTCTGGACCTGCTCTTTCTCTTGTTCTACTCATTTTGGCTGTGTTGCCGCCATCGGAAGAGCGAAGAACATCTAAATGCTGACTGCTGCTGTACGGCGTGGTGTGTCATCATTGCAACCCTGGTGTGCAGGTACGGTTAGTGCCTGTCAGGGATCTGCCCTGCTACTTGGGACGGTGTATCCTGACTGTAATCCTCTTTTCCACTTGGTACATTTATGTTTTAAATATCTGTAATGTATTTTCTTCCATTTTTGCCACTTGCTGAATTGCCTGATGGTTTGAGCAACGTGAAAAGGAATAGCTAATATTCTGCTCTTTGAAACTTTGTAAGTGGTAAATCAAGGACGTTGCATCCTTGGAAGCTTATCACTTGAATAAGGTGGATACAGTTGAAATATTTATCAAGTCTTTATGGAGATTTTTTTATAATTTGGTGTCCAAAGAGAAGGGCTACATGGGAGAATAGATTAGGAAGAAAGACACAGATTATTCTTTGGGGTTTGGAAATCCTAGTGTTTGACTGGAGTGGAGGTTCAGATTTTGCAGCCTGTGTAAGTCACTGCTGCGTTTCATTATCTGCAGTAATGGGCTGCAATGTCAGCAATGTTTCATGTTGTGACTGAGCAAAAGAAATCTTTTGAAGGTGAGGTGAAAAATAAGAATTTCTGAAAAACAAGAAAAACAAAGTAACTAGTGAAGAAAATGGGCATAAGTTAAAAGGGGAGAAATTAAATTTTGTTTAGTTTCTGTTGGGTTTAAGTTGACACAGATGAGGATCCCCTTTCCTAGAATTTTAATGATGGGGTATCTGAAAGCAGGGACATTGTTTTGGCTGGGCAGAATGAATACTCTGATCTCTATGGATATGTGCCCCGAGACTGAGCACTGCATTTCTTACTAATTCCAAGCATCATCTTACTTTTCCCCAAGATTCCAGGTGGTCTTAGTTGCCCCTTGGCAGGGCTGGAAGCGCTCCCTTATTTGAAAAGGAGATAATGACATGATTGTATTTTGCAGTGTCTCACTTGCTTGGTTTCACCTGCTGATAGGTTGTGGATCTGGTATGTGATGTCTTTGGATGGGAGCGAGTTCCTCGAAGGCCAAGTCTCTCCTGTTTGAGGGCTGGGTTGTGTTACTAGTGCGTTTGTGTATTTGCTCTTTTGAGGCACATACTTAAGGCAGTAGAAAACCCCTGAAGTACTGGAACCAACACTGCAGAGCAGACATCTTTCAATTTAGCAGCTGGGGATGGATTTGCCTGTAGAGGCTGGGGCTCAGTGTTGAGGAGAGGAGCTAGTGCGATAGCTAATACTGCTGTCTTTGCCAGGAGCTTGTCTGTGCTTTGCTGACTGCAAATGGAAAGGCAAACCAGAAATCAACTAGCAAAGAAGAAATGTCAGCCTCAGTCACCTTTCTTTCTAGTGATCTCAAGAGCTTCAGCTGCATTCATTCCAGTCCACTGAACATGCTGTGGTCCTTATCCTTTCTTCAGAAGCCCTAGATGATGCTATTTATAGTTGTGCTGCTGCTACAGGCTCTTGTTAGCTATTGTTACGCAGCATGTGTGTCCAAGCCAGCTGCTACTGAGCGTGGTAGTCGTTTGTTTTTAATTGTAGAAAAGGTGAGGAAGAGATATTCAGCACGTCTCCCAGAGTGTGCAGGAGAATTTAAAGTTGGAAGGTCAGCATATAAATTCCAGTAAACTTGATGTGACTCCCAATGAAGTTCGCAAGCTGGAAAACTGCTTAGGCTTCCTCAAAATTTGAACTATTGGTTCTCACTGTTGGTGTACTGTTCGGTTTTGCAAGTATTAATTGCAGGAGTATCGTTAAAACTAAGATTCTACCTGAATCTACAGGGTTATTGGATGAATATTTGGTATGACTTTTTTCAATTAAGTTTTAAGTTTCTCCTATGAGGCCAGTGTGCTGGAGCAATAGTAGCTTGGTACCATCCATGGTGAGTGCAAGTGCTGTCCAAGTGCTCTGCTCCCCTACAAAATCCAGGATGGTTTTTTTGCCCCTCTTACATCAGCTGAACAAGACAGTGCACTTGAACCAGTGCCTCTTGGTGCTCTGTGCTCAGTGTCTGCCTGGGAATGCAAAACCAGCTTCCAACAAGCAAGGAATCTTATCTCTGCTACCAGAAAGACCCAGTAAGGTACTAAAAATTAAAGATCAGTCCTGTGGATATATCCCATCCTAGCTGTGAGTTGCACGAAGTACCAGACCAGCAGATGTTGTTCTTCAGTGATGGGGAATAAGGCTGTTCTGACCTAGGAGGCAGTTTGCATTTGCAATGGGAAAGAGGTAGCATGGATGCTGAAGCAATGAGAGGTTCCAAACAGCAAATGGTATGGTTTAAGTCCTGTGAGACAGACTGTCTTCCTAGCTGAGAACTAGTTAGCTCTGCTTAAGTCCAGCAGGGCCTAGTACTTGCTCTTCTTGGTCGTATTTAATCCCAGAGAGCTGTTTGCAATGTGAATCCAGATTAATGCTGTGAATCACTGTTTCCTAATGACTCAATATTTCCTGCTAAGCCAGCAGAAAGGCATAACTGGTTAACAGGGGCTCTCCAACAAAATGTCTCGCTAATGAGTCTTCCCAGTTGCTCTAGCCACAAAGCTGCAGGAATTATTATTCCTTGAATACTTAGTTCATTCCTAGTCCTTACCAATTTTAATTGGTTTCTGTGTATGGGGAGTTGTCTTAAGTCATTTCATCTACGAGTTAGGTGATCCTTACTCTCCCAGAAGGAAGCGTGGCTCCAAAGGTTGGTAGGAAGCTTCATGGAGAGGATACCTGAAAGAAATTGGGTACAAATAGATGGTGAAAACTTGCTTTCTCAAGTGCCAGTAATAGCTCTTTCCCTTGGTGCGAAAGTGCAAGGTGGTAATTAGACAGACAAATTAACATTCCTCCCGAGAATATGAAGTCTAAAAAGGGCTCTCCTTATGAAGTTCCTGTAATTAAAGATGACTTGGTGTAGTTAGATTATTCATTTCTAAGTATGTGATGTGAATGGCTAGTGTTCATCTTCTCAGACTGGTGACTGGGTACCCAGAGGGGTTTTCACTCTGTATGCGTAGGCATTACAATGTGAGGATCTCTCCAGCAGAAGACACGTATATGCTCTTTGTTTCAGATTAACACACTGCCGTTCACACGTACCTCACATAATCCAGTAAATGGGGGTTTTTTGCAGGTCATATTGCAAGCTGATTTGGAACTGCACTTGATTTTTTTCCTCTTTCTGGTTATTTATTAGGCCTATGCGACTCTTACATACAAGAAAGCTGTTCCCCAGACTTGAATTTCTTCAGTCTGGCTGAGAAGTGATACTGAAGCACGTGTACACAGTCTGCAAGGCTTTAAGTGATACTGTTGTATGTGTGGGGATACATAGAAATGATGACCTGCTGCTCTTCTGTCTCATGTCATACGGCCCCATTAAGAGCTGGTATAACAGTCTCTCTAGTGTATTTCTTTGGGTGTGCATTGATGGTGAATAATGCTAAGCTCGGGTGTGCAACATTTTCTTGACTTAACATCAGTGGGTTTCCTTAAACTTACCCAAATGAATGAGTAGCCAAGCGGCTACTTGAATAGCAGGAGCAATAGCAGGTCTGTAAGAGTCTGGTAGATTGATTTGTAAGGTTGTTTTAATTCAAAACATGCTTGAGAAGGAAGATGGGAGGTGTGAGTAGTGGAAGAGACAGGAGACTGACAAATGTAGATTTGGGAAGGGGAATTAAGGATAGGATGGTGTGGATTCAGGAGGAGAGGGGTGTGTGCGTGCGAGGGAGGGGAGTGCAACAGGAGCAAGGATGTCAGAAGTGGAGATGACTTTCCCATAGAAGTGCTGAAAATGTGTTGGAGTATCTTCCAGAGGGTGCTAGGGTGGAAAAAAGCTGTGTCATTCAGGAATGCTGTTCTTGTACCCACACTGAGTGACAGAAGTGCAGGCTTCCCCACTGGATGATGATTTTGTCATCCTGTACTGGGAGATGGATCTGCTGTATTTTGGGCTACTGAGCCTCCCTGTAACTTGTGCAAGAAGTAATGTGCTTTGCCCTGACCTCAAGGACTCATGCTGTTGGGTTGAGTTCATCTATTTTTACTTTAAAAGAATGAGCTTAAATAAAAGGATGCCCTCTGTTTCTGTTTAATCAAATAAAAGGTGGTTAAAATCTAGTGTAAATCCTTAAATCTGCTTTAAACAATAGCAACTTATACCAGTGTGTGTAGGCTGGGATTTGAAACTAACCATTGAATTTAAATGAAGCCAAATGCAAACAAGAAACTGAACAGTAGTGGTTCTTTCCTCTTCCCCCACTGTCTGCCTTCAGCGCTCCCCTCCCCATTCACAGCGTGGGTCTGGGCAGCTGCCCCCAGCCTGGGCTTCTAGGCTTCAGGGATGAGTTCCTTCCCTCTCTAGCATGACTAAAAGGAAGCACCACAAAACTGTACGGCTTGCTTGTAGGAAAAAATGACTGTGTAAATGGCTCTTGTTAGCCATGGGCATGAACATGGAACGGTCTCTTGCTGGTACCGGAATGATTAACGCTTCATGTGTAGTTTCTAGCGTGGGTGTGATATGCATGTCTAGAGGAATTTGTTACTTTTTCTAAATGGGTTTTATCCCAATTCTTCTTGCTCTAGCATTTCCTTCCGGGAGTAGTGACTGTGCCTAGAGGGTTAAGGGCAGCTGGAGCTCTGTGCTTTGTGTAGGATTGAGTAGGAAGGCTATGAGGGTGGCTGCTGGGGTGGTTCTGCCTTGGATTGGTAATGAGCTTCAAGTCATTTCCCTGTAGCTGCTAGCACTTCATAAATGGTGCCTTGGACTTATACCCTAGCTGTGCTGTATCTTTAAAGGCAAGATAAGCGCTGCTACTTCAGAGTGCTGCTTCTCAGTCTTTTCCACCAAAACAGTGCTATTGTGCTGAGCGTACCCAGAGCCGAGCAGCAGGCTTTGCACACATACCAAGCCCTCATTGGAAGAATAGGCTTCTGATAGCAGTAATGGGCTGAATAAAAATCACTCCCCAATTAAAGGGGTCAGATCTGCATATTCAGTGGCAGGAATGTTCTGGAAACTATTTAGTGTCTGTAATAGAAAGAACTGTTAAAGTTTTCTGCTGCTTAGGAGAGTGAAGGGATCTGTCTAAATTTGTTTGCTGTGATAGGACAAAGAGAATTCAAACCAGAGGCTTGTATTTGCCACAATGGAATCCTGAGTTGCCTTATCCTGTGCATAGCTTTGGATCTGTGATTTCTTTAGTTCAGGGGGAAGGAGTGTGTGGTTTCTGGGTTTTTGGTTTTGGTTTTTTTTTTTTTCTTTTTCATCCTTTCCACCCCCGTGCATCCCAGGCATGCATTGTCAAGCTCTGATAATGACTGCAACCAGGGAGGAATGCAAAGGGCATTATTCTTTAATTATCAGCATAATTTGCATTAGGAAAAAGTTTGAGGGACAGTGCTCATGAAGAAAGAGGCTACTGTTTTGTATTAGTACTAAATATTAAGAGTAACATTCCTGCTGCCTCTCTTTCTGTATATGATTGAGGCTGCCTACTGTCCCTGGAAGACTCTTCAGCTGAGGCTTTTATAGGCCAAGCTCTCTATAATTTATGGAGATTCAGTTGTTGGAAAAAGCATGAGGCTGACACAGATTTTCATAGTGGATCCACTTCCAGTGTGTGATCTTTGCATCCATTTTTTGTCTATATGAGGAGAAAGTAGAAATGCAACCAGGTCAACTGTTTTTGTTCTGCTCCTTTCTGAAGTGGATGAGCCCAGGAAATGAAGGATGGGTGCTGTCTTTCCATAGGAGAGGAGCGAGAGCAGAAACAGTCATTTGGACTGTAGATTGACATATGTGCTGGAGCAAATCTGTACAAATGTCTGTTTATACAGATAAAGTCCACTCCGACCTGCCTGCTTGGGTTCATTTCTCAGCCAGGTGGTGATGGTGAAGATTGCTTAATGTCCTTTAGTGACCCTTCCTGTTAAACAAAGCTGCTGTACTTGCTTGTTCTGAAAGCTGTAGCTTGGCTTATTTCCTTCCTCTTTTATTCCGCCTTCAAACCAACTCAGTGAGGGCTGTGGTATAACCCAAGTACAAAGTTGCTGTGAAGAAACTAATTGTTCATCCAGAATAATGTTTGATTTGCATCAAAACCACCACCACCACCTTTCTTTGCACTGCCTCACGCACAGCCCTGGTGTGCTGAGAAGCTTCCCAGAAAAGTCTCTGGGTGCTCTGAAGCTAAATGACTTGAGGTTAGGAAATTTGTATCTTGATAACACTTGTTTGCCTGGAGTTCAGTTGTGTGAGTTTGGGCAGTGATTTTTTTTTTTTTTTTTTTTAATAGAAGAGAGTCTCCTAGTTGCAACTCATTTACAGGATCTTCCTCCTTTAAGTGAAGCTTAAGCTAATATGGTTTACTTCGTAATTAGGGCAGACTGATATGTGGGGACAGTTCTGGCAAATCAGCTGATAGGTGGTAATTTGCTAAGCAGCTGGAGTTGAATTGTGTATGCAAGCTTGAAATTCACTTACTTTAAAAAGAAATAAGCCTTTGTCTTGGTAAGTTATTAAGCCTTTGTTCCCAGTACCCTAAATCAGTATGACACAAATGCTTCTAATGGGAAGGTAAATCAAGATAGATCATGTTGATAGATACCTCACAGTGTAGAGAAGAGAGCATGGAAAACGAATGTAGAGGAACCACCACCACGGGCAAGTAGTCAATGCAAGCTGTGTGTCCTGCTTTTAAAAATGTGATGGAACACTCTTATTTCATCCTCAGAGAAGGTATACGACTCCTGACATAGCAGTGGTAGTACCTATTCCTCTTGCAGGAGCCACTGGAGAGCCACTTGGTTGACTGGATATCTGTTTGCCCGTGGCTAGGTCTGAAATCGCAGCGATCTTAACAGATTTTTATTACTGTACCAAAAATAAAACATACTTATTGAGAAGGGATGGTGTTCTACTGTTCATCATATGGATGCTGTACAGAGAATTGATGGCTGTGGAAAACACAGGTGAATGTTTCCAGGTGAATTTTTTTAGTGGTTGCTGAGGAGCATGACTACCCCAGCTAACCTTTGTGGAGACACACAGCTTCCTTTTCTGTGGAAAGTGCTGATACGACTACGAAGGGTGCAATCAAGGCAAGCTGTGCATTGTATAGTTTGCCTTTTAGCTTTAACTCTATGTTTTCTTGCTTTCTATCTCTGCAGTGCTGGAATCGCTGTTGGCTTCTATGGGAATGGAGAGACCAGTGACGGCATTCACCGGCTGACGTACTCGTTACGCCATGCGAACCGCACCGTGGCAGGTGTCCAAGACCGGGTACGCACTAGGGGAGAGGCACTAGCGAATGAGGAGCATGGGGATGAGCAGACATGCTCAGCACCTCTTCTCTTGGATCTGGCTGTGCCTGTGTCTCTTCCTCTTTTTTGCTAGTCTGTAGGCTTAGGGATGTGCAAAAATTTCCGTTAATTGAGTGGTGCTTTCTTCAACTCTTCTAAAAATATCAAAGCAAACGCAGCTTGTTAAAAGAAGTCTTCTCTTTGCTAGATTTAAAACCAGCTTCTGCTCAGCTCTCTTTCGTAGCGAGGAGACAGGTCAAAGCAGACAAGTCTCTTAGCAAAATGTACCATTTTAGTATGATCAGTTGTGGCTGTGCTGTCTTTCATTTCATGGTATCATTCTGCAACCCTGGTGACTGCAAAATGTGTACGTGTGTTAAAGGCTCAGCTGAGACTACATCATTGGTCTGCTTGCAAATGATCTACTTTATAGATGCTTATGATTTGCTTTTGAAGGGTAAGCAGTCTGAGCCTTTTAAGACAGAGGACTAATAATCTGGAAGCTGTTTGTAACTTGCTAATAAGGATGAATCCTCCTTGACTTCCTGCCCTTTAGTTTCTTCCTTTGCCTTACTGTAGGTACTAGATACCGCAGTGTCCCTGAACCAAACAGTGGAACCAAACTTGCTCGTCCTAGAGGAGATGTTCACAAAGCAGACGGACTACCTGCACGTTATCCAGAAATTGCAGAGTCTCTTGGATGATCTGGTCAGGCAAACAACTGAGATTCCCTTTTGGAAGAATGAAGAAGTGTCTCTGGAGGAGCTGGCAATTCAGATTGACCTCTATGACTGGTACAGGTGTGTAGCATGCTGAACTGTAGTGGTTGTAGCATCTGGTTTGGCCTCTCTTGCAATAGCGATGTGCGTGTTCTGGGTGGCTGAGCCAAAGACTGTATGTGCTACTGCAGGTGCTCTTGGCTCACCCAGCTGAATTGTTTCTTACAGCAAAATTCCATTCAGTTTAAGTTAAAATGTGTGACAACTCTTCTTAACTGCATTTATAAGAAACTGAAGAGAAACTTATTCTCAATGTACAAAATCTGTAGCTTGTCTTCTAATATAGATGGATGGGAAACAGCCACAGGGGTAGCTACTGTTGCCCTAAGTGCATTGTAGTTGTACAATACGTTGACTGCATAGAGAAGAAAACGGGACTGGTTCCATAAGATAACACCACACCCTAACATTCCTTTTTATTAAACATATTTAATAGAAGATTGCATCAACTGTATTCCACAAAACAAAACCTCTAACCACACATATGGAATAAATAACTGAAGCATTTTCTATCAAATATCTAGGATGCTCAAGAAGCTGCAGTGCCTCTTCTTCACCAGGTGGTGTCCAGTTGCATGTAACTTTATGCTAGAACAAGATTTAAGTCTCATGTCTCAACAATTGCTTATGCTGGGCATGTGTAAATGGTTTTACCTGTATCAGCTCCAGACTCTGAAAATATCCACAACTTTGTGGAGATTAATCATTAGTGATGACTTTACTTGAAGAAAAGGGCTACTTATGACTCACACTAACTTCTTCATCTATGCCTCTTATAGACCAGTTTTCCTTTGCAGACTATGTTGTGGCTTTTTCTGCAGGTGGCTGGGATACCTGGGCCTGCTCCTGTTCCATGTCGTGATTTGTTTGCTGGTCCTCTTTGGGCTTATTAGAAACTCCAGGGCCATTCTTATGGGGTAAGTCTTGACCAAAGCATGTTGCATAAAGGGAAGTCAGCTGACTGCAAGTGCTTGCTAGTTTAAAACCTCTAGGCTTTTATCAGTTGATTTCAAGGACTTCTGAGACTGAACAGCTTGAATTTGACTCTCAACATAGAGAATAGCTCTGTGGACAGAATTAGGGCTACATGAGAGATGTTCACTGGAAGGTTTTTGAGCTATAAAATGCGATGTTACTATTGTCCATTGGTTTTTGCATCATCTGAGCATCTTTGCTGGGTGGCATTGAGAGCCTGTTTGCTGAGAGAGAGTAGTGTGACGATCCTCCCTTAAATTTACAGGCTTTTAAAATTTCCTTTTAATTCCCTACAGTTGTGAAGACACTTGTTAATCGACGATAAGCATTTCATGTGTCTCCAGAACCTGGTAGCATGCCTTTTGTGTCACGATCCGCTCTTGTTTACCTTTGGCTGTCACACCTGAAGAAATATTAAACCAAGAAAAAGCAGTGGTTTGTACAGTTATGAGGAGGAGTCTTGTTGCCATGGTGCAGTGATATTAATGCATGTCTGTTTCTAAAAAGCACTGCAGATGCTGCCATGCTCTGGCCCCATTTACAACAAAATTATTCCTCTCCCTATCTTGTAGCTTGGTTTATCTTGGCATATTTGGCAAAGGTACTGGTATGGTAAACATAGTGACAGTTTGATAGCTGTCATGGCCAGGAGCGTGCCCTGGTACACGGTGATACCATTAATAATTGGAATGCCTATTCAGATTTATTATTTGCCAGATGACTTCATACCTGGCAGATTATACAGACAAAAGTCGAAGTGTATGCACAGATGGTAAACCTGGAGTTTAAATTAGAATCTCATCCCCTGTTAGCCAGAAGTTCATATTAAGGCATTCCCCAAAGGGAGCACATGGCATAAAGAAGCAAGTGTATCACGGCCAAGAAAGATGGTGAAATGCCAGTTTTAGATCCTCTAGCTAAGCAATCAGTTGCTGACCCAGTCATTTTCATTTAAAGTAAAACAACAAATCTGTCTTACTGAATTGATTACCATACTCAGCTGGAGGCACCAAGCTGTGCTGTCACTATGTCATAAAACCACAGAACCTTGCTGATCCATAGCTGATAATTTTTGCATCCATTTGGAAAAAGCATAATAGTTTTTTGTGTCCTGTTCCAGAGTGCTGTCTGGTAAAGCTCCATTACTTCTGCAAGATGAGCCACAGACCCATTCACAGGGAAGGGATTACTTAGAATTAAAATAAGTTGGTAAACTGAAGGATAGATCTTTTTAGGGGGTTGTTGTGGGGTTTTTTTGGTTTCTTTTAAAAAGGAGACCCATAGATTTAACTTCTTTAAAGCTCTAGTCTTCAATGAGAAAAATATAGCGGAGATGTATGTCCTTTTCTCACACAGACTTTTGCAGTACATCTCAATAAAGAATATTTTGGTAATGAATACGTTTTTGTTTTCTTCAGAGTGTGGGTGAGAGGGAACCTACTTGTGTTTCAGAGCCTGAAGGAAAAACCATCCCTGTGAGAGCAAGCCAGTGTCCCTTTACTTTGAAGATAGGGATACANGCTGATCCATAGCTGATAATTTTTGCATCCATTTGGAAAAAGCATAATAGTTTTTTGTGTCCTGTTCCAGAGTGCTGTCTGGTAAAGCTCCATTACTTCTGCAAGATGAGCCACAGACCCATTCACAGGGAAGGGATTACTTAGAATTAAAATAAGTTGGTAAACTGAAGGATAGATCTTTTTAGGGGGTTATTGTGGGTTTTTTTGGTCTCTTTTAAAATGGAGACCCATAGATTTAACTTTTTTAAAGCTCTAGTCTTCAACGAGACAAATGTAGCAGAGAAGTATGTCCTTTTCTCACACAGACTTTTGCAGTACATCTCAATAAAGAATATTTTGGTAATGAATACGTTTTTGTTTTCTTCAGAGTGTGGGTGAGAGGGAACCTACTTGTGTTTCAGAGCCTGAAGGAAAAACCATCCCTGTGAGAGCAAGCCAGTGTCCCTTTACTTTGAAGATAGGGATACATAAAATGAAAGCGCTCATTAGTCCGCAACCCCGTACCTGAGGGAGTTGAGGAATACTTCTGCCTAAATAGCTCTAGCACTCATTTGACAGCAAAGGTGAAGAGCTAATGTGCTGGTTAGGGAAGTGCAAAAGCCTTTCCCACTGGTGTTTGCTAGCTGAATGTCACAGAGACCACTGCTCTGTCATCCTTCTGCCTTGTCTCTGCTTGATAGCAGACGCTTCCCACTATTTCTGTCAGTAATGAGGTCCAGCTGTTGGAACAAAACTTTTAAATCTGTGCAGAGATGGGCTCGCACAGCAATCGTAAGCACCAAAAGTGCTGCTCTTAACTGTTTGCCTGCATGTAACTGTCTCCTGGGACTACGTGGGATTGCTTAGGTGCTGTTCAGATGCTTGCAACTTGGAACAAAAGTCAGGTGCCCTAACACAGGCTGGGTGTTCCCTCCCACCATCTGTAGCTGTTTAGGGCTTACACTTAAACTCATTTATTCTAGAAACAGGATGGATTTATCCAATTTTGAGTTGGTATGCTTGGGGGTTTTTTTATATGGGATATCTTTCTTTCAATATCTTTGGAATTAAAGAGTAAAGTCCAGCATGGGGACAGTGGTAGTGATTGGCAGATGGATGACTTCAGTTCTGTTTGCTTTCCTACAGCTACCCCGTGTCTTTTTGTTTGGCTACCTTTGTAGAGGCAGGGTAAGCTTTTGCTTCCACCCTGTTCTTCCTTCCCCTGCAGCCCCAGGTCCAGGTAAAGTGGGAACCAACAAGTGGACATAAACTTCTCTGGTTGCTGCTGTCCACAATGCATAAAAGTTGAGGTGAAGATATAGTGACTGATAATCTCTTGGGTTTGGCAATTGCTTTGGACTCCAAAAAAATACATATTGTTAAATGATCTGCTTGAAATCAGAGCTGCTCCATCTGCCATCTGTCTGTCTCCCCACAGGGTGTGCTTGCTTGGGGTGTTTGCCCTGATTGTCAGCTGGGGATCCTTGGGTCTGGAGTTGGCTGTCGCTGTGGTAAGTGGCTCTGATCCAGGTCCCATTCACCCTTTTCAAGTTTATCAGACAGGATTTATTTTACACTGTGCCTTTTTTATAGCATGTCTTGTTCTAAGTAGCGGGCCTAGTAATTGGCGTCTCTGAAAAGTGCAGAACCGCTTCCTCTGTGGTGCGACACGTGAGCTGGTACTTCTGCACTCTGTGGTTGTGTAAAGCAGTGCGGTTGGGGATGGCGAATAGAGACTTCAGCATCTGAAACACCCCTGTAGTAGAGGGTTCCCTGATGTTAGCCTGGCTCAAATGCTCTTTTATATTGATGTTCTTTGATATTCCTTTTCCCTTTTGTCTTTCATCTGTCTAGGGCTCCAGTGACTTCTGTATTAACCCTGATGCTTACGTCTCCAAAGTGGTTGAAGAGAACGTGGTGCTTAGTGCTGGTGAGTGCTGGAAAAGGCTTTGGCACAGGGTTCTGCAGCTTTAAGTGTCACATAGGAGCGTAGCAATGGCTGAGAGTTTAAGGCTGTTTGGAACAACAGAGCTTGCATACAGTGGGAAAAGCAATGTATGTGGAGACCAATATTCTACCCATAGGGGCATTTATTCCTCAGTCAGAAGTGACATGTATGCTTTTTTCCCAGAAAAGCGTTCAGAACCTTTCTTCTGTCTTAGCCTGGTAAGGTGGAACAACAGAAGTCCACGGATTATTTTTCTTTAAACTTAGCACTTTGAGTCTTGTTCTCCTCTATAGTTGACAGAACTGTAGCGATAGCAATGTGCAGTTTGAGTTGTCATTTTTAAAACTTACCCTTGAGTCTGAATTCCTGAATCTAGAATACTAATTTTATCTCTGTTATCAACAAATAGATGCAATATTTTTTCTTTTAAAGGTATCTATAAATAGGAGTCTCTAAAGATAAAAGGAAGGGTAAATGAATGGAAACAACCACAGAGAAGTATGAATTTCTTATTATAAATGCAGTATTTTCACTGTTTTGTTTATCCTTTTCCGTTTTAAGGTGGTATACCTGTATCACTGTGGTATCCACCTGAAGCACTGATGGATTTTGAGTTTCACTCCTAACTTAGACTGAAGTGGTTGGTGAGATGGGCAGTGCCTCCACCTTGGACCTCAGTGGGGCAAGTTTGTCTTTTAAGAACTCCAGGTTAGCAAAAATGTGGTTGGGTACCTGCCAGCAGGGATGCTATAAGTGTTAAAAAGGAAAGGTGTTTTTCAGGGCTGAGGTTGCTGCTTAGGTAGCAAAGTTAACTTTTCTTTTTCCTACCCTCTCTTCTGCTAATAGTTCCTCTATATAGTTCTGTGTGTGATGAAACGCAAGTAAACAATTACACTGATTTGCAAAAGGAACCACCTGTTTTTCTTGGTTCTTATTTACTGGAATTGGAGAATCTGTGCCTTGTGTACAGAATATCTAACGTACGGCCACGCACTTTGCCAAATGCTGCCTCTTACCATGTTTGTCTGGAGGCAGAATGTAGTATAAAACAGTATGTGCAGGTTGATATTGCCACCCTAAAGCTTATTTTTGGAATGCCTTATTTATCGATTTCCTGGAAAGGGGAGGCTAGAGCCAGGCAGCTCTTTGTAACAAAGAAATGCAATAAGGGAAGAGAATGTTTAACACTGCACAAGATGAAAATCCTGTCTTGTCTGTGATGGTGTCTAAGATGTGGCTTTAGGTACCAAGATAGGCTCCTGCTTGTTAGAGGAAGCAAATGGGTCAGAGAGGCCAAGGGGAAGTATCTGATGCTTGTGTTAGCTGTGCTTCTGATAGTTTGGTAACCTAAATCAGCTCTGGAGCATGTTTGGTAACAATTGGATTGACCCTGGGAAACTGAAGAAATACCCTTTTGTGCTTCATATCTATTTCATTTGTCCTTGTCTGCTTGGCTGCTGCAGTTTTTCATTAATCATTCTAATTGATTTAGAGGCTAACGGTGAGTGCAGGACTGATGTTGCTGTCCCTCCTCCTGCTTCCCCCAGCAGGGACGGGTAGCTCCCCTGAGTGAAATCAGGCTCTGTTCTCCAGCACAGCCAGATATAACAGTTGTTAAGGCTCCATAAATAACAGTGAATGGGTCTCAGTGAAATGCTGAAGAGGAGGAAGAGCAGGTGTTGCCACAGGCTTGAGTTGGAAGGGTGGCCCCTTCTGTGGGTTGCTGGTGTGTCAGCTCCCTGCTGTTTGGCAGGCGTTAAGCGTTCGTGAGTGCCTTTTCCTTTTTTTTTTCCAGGAGGAATCAGTCTAACTTCTGAGCTTGCCATAGCACTAGGCAGCTGGTTGGGAGATGATCGAATGTTCTGCCTTCCCATGTGGATTTTCACTGCTGTATCATAGTTTATCATCAGGAAGCTACAAGAATAGCTCTTGGTCCCCAGTGTCGAGACTATCCTGGGCACCTGAGCAGGAAGGAAAGTCACGACTCAAGGACTGCAGTGTGGAGCTGCTTTGTGATGCTTTAATCCCAATAACAGCACTTTAGAAATAACTTTAAAAATCTGAAATAAGTGCTGCTGTGCCTTAATATGCTTGGCTGTGAGTTGTAGAGGGTGCTTTGCCATCAGTTGAGCTGCGTATACAAGGAGAGTGACAAGGTTGAGGAAACAAGGCAGACAGCTGGGAACCAGCATCAATGCTGCCCCCTCAGAGGAAGCTGCCGTGTTTGACAGCTCCCAGTTCTAGACCACGGACTCTCATACTCTGGTTTGCTGCCTCTGCTCTGTGCACAGTGTTTTCTGACATTAAGAGCAGTATAAACAGATGAGGCAGAAACGTTTTAAGATTGCTTCACCTAGTTTCACCAGAGTGTGTCTAAAGGTGAGTTTCTCACTTCAGTAAAGAGATGACTAAGAGAGGGTATAGTCCATGGAAGAATCCTTTGGGAGTTACCATAAATGCAGGTATCACTTATACTTTGGGAGTCTCTTGAGCTGAAGTTGGGCTGAGAGGGCACTCATGTGTTCAGTCTCAACTAAGTGTTTGCTTTTGGCTGGTGCTGGGGTATGATGTACGAGGCTAGGTGCTGCCATTCGTTTCTAAGGATGTAAGCACCAACAAGTAATCTTGAGAAGCTTTGATAGTGCTGGATCATTTTTTTTTATCCCTTTAATCACTATTTTTAGTTGTTTTTAAATATAATGAGGTGCAATGTTCTCAGCCTTATGCTCTGTCATTCAGATCAGGACCAAGTCATCTGTGTTGGCTTATTTTAAATAGTTTTTTGGTGATGGTGGTTATAGTAGTTTTCACAAAAAAATAACTGTGTTGGATACCAAGCACCTAGTATGTTACTATGACTGTGTACTAATTGCTGTTTGCAAATCCAAATAGAATTAATGGAGCTGAGAATAATCTGATTAAGTGTATTGTCAGGTTTTTATCTGGAGAGATGTCCTTGGTTTGTAGATAAAATGTACTGAGGGAATGAGTAGCAAAAAGCCTTAATGTAGGTTTCCTGGAGGACAGACTTAAATTATTTTGCAGAAGAGACAGATAGAGGTGCCTAACTTGCCCAGAATTCATTAATTGAAATTAAACCAATGGAGTTGAACAGCGACTGTATAATCTGCTCCTGCTGCTACCAGAAAAACTTGGGGCAGCCAAGGTGTTTATTTCCAAAGCAGGAGACCATCTCCTATTCTCTTTCTTCTTCATTGATATTATGCTATTATCAGATGACTTACTGCATAAAATTATATGAGGAAGCACAATCTGTCTTAACAACAGGAATAGCTTTCTCCAGATTCTCTTACTAATAATCTGCATGATGGACAGCCACTCACTTCATCTGAGGGAACTTTAAACCTCAGGGGGTGGATAATGGAGCTATTTACCTCCAGTCCAGCCAAGTTGGTCAGGCTGGATGCTGAAGCTTAGCTGCTCAGATATCAGCAGCAAGCTTTCATGTCACACGCAGCCTTCTAACTAGCCTCTCGCTGATTCTCTCTCATCTTAGAAGCCCAGAGCTGAATGAACCAGAGGACTGACACTGCCACCACCTCGCTTTCCTCTCTAGAAATAAGGTCAGGACAAAACCTCACATGCAGCATGTGGTGGTTGCACAGCTATTACTTGAGCTCAGCAGGCACTGCGGAAAAGAGTTTGTGTGAAGAAGCCCTCTTGAGAATCCTGCTGAGCTGATATCGCTGTTGAGAAGCTGTGTTTTCGTTGGTCTCCTGAATAGCAGAAAGCTTTGCATGGAGGGCACTTGGGATGGCTACGAGCTCTTTGCTGAAGGCTCACGATGACTGATTTCACCAGTACAAGAGTAGCATGTGTGAGAAAAATATAAATGTTATGTAGATACTTCCCTTTGCTGACAGACTATCGCCTTAGGTAAACAAAGCTCCTGGTGGAGAATGTGTTACCTGGGTTAGAACATCTGGCTGAAAGAGGCGTCTTCCTTTAACATCACACGATGTACTTCAGCTTTCTCTGAGACAGTCTCATCTGGCAGTGTGTGTACGATAAAGAGAAAATGATATGGTAAGAGGGACACTTATATATAAATGCAAGCTGTGTAGAGAATGCTCAAGCAATGAAGAGGGGCTGGGAGAAGCTGTTCTTTCTAGGTGTGGGGATTTTTTTTTTAAATAGGATCTTTTTTTCTGATTGCTCTTTACCCTACAGACCCCCTTGATGCCTTTGGGCAGATACATAATACCATCTTTGCATTTTGGCTGGGCTTTGAAGTGAGTAGTAAGTCTCCATGGTTGCAGCAGCATTAAGCGGATCTAGCAGCTGAAGCTGTCTTTAGAAGGCAGTTCTACTTTCCTTTCTAGGAAAAACAGCCTTTGCAAAAATAGAGCATTTTGGGTAATTTCCTTTCTTGCCTTCTGCTCCCACACTGCCTGTGCACCAAGAGAGTGGGTCAGGAGGCTTGCTGCTAGCAACAGCAGGCATAGGCAGCTGTGGATGTGACCCTACCTCACCCTTCTCCTGTAAACTAGGTTGTCTAAAGATCAGCTTCAAAAATCTGATCCAACCTTCAGGAATTTTCCTTGAGAGGAAAATGCACCAGGAAAATAATTACTGAAAAAAATTGCTTGGACCTGTTAGAGTGCAAAATGATGGGTTAGTATAGCTGTTTTCTGGACAGAAATGTGAGATTGGGTTTTGTACAGGATAGCCTCCACCAGGTTTAAAACTGGTGAGGGTGCCTCCTGCTCTTTCCACTTTCCCAGCCTGGTGGTGTGGAGGCAGGGATCATACTCTTCTTAATTCCCAGGCTTTGTAGCACAGGATCACTTTAAGGCAGCTTCACTGGCTTTGTAGCTTTAGCTTTAAAATACCACAGCTGCTCACATGCTGGGTTCAGTCCTGGGGAAAGCTGCTCCTGCTGGCTTTGCTGTTTTGGGAATCACGTTTTATGTACAGTGTCACACTTGGCTGCAAAGCCAGTGCTATCACAGCGAAGCCTTGTTGATCCTGCCTTCCAAGGTGAAGCAAGGGAAGCACTTATTTCACTATACTGGGTTTTTTTTTATTTCACTTGTAACTAGCAAACTCTGATCCTGGGCTTACAAGCTGTAAACTATTATGATATCGGGAATTCTCATCTGGAATCTGCCCACCAGGGATGATCCAGAAAGACCCTCAAGAAACATTTCTAGAGCTATTTATTAGTAGCATGTCATGCAACTTGATGCATTGGAAAGGTGATATAAAATTGATACCATTGTAGGAGCCTAGGAGAAACTTTTCATAGGCGATTGGTTTAAATTAAATAGATGACAAGATTGCAACTCCTTTAGGTCACCATGTGTGATGCTATGGATTGCTGTTGCTATGCTGTTCTCTCAGCACAGGTGCTTTTTAATCCTTTTTTCTGTAGTGTGATAGTGTGATTTATGAGCCTGGGGAGGAGCAGTCCTTTCCTTGGCCCGGTAGTTGTGGACAGTCGTTTGTGTTCTGCCCCAAGTGAGGCACACAAAGCAGTTCTTGCTGCCCTCCTACCTGCCCAGATTTTGCTAATTGCTGTTTAGAGGCTTGGCTGGAGAGATGTAAGTCATCCCAGAGAAAGAGGCATTGGAGGGGGAGAAGGACTAGCTGGCAGAAGCTGCCCCAAAGTAGGCTAATGAATTATAAATAACAGCTGTCAGGTTGCATTGCCAGCGTGCAGGAGCTGACAGTCTGTGTTGTACCTCTTGGTCTCCAGTGAGTTGGCTTGCCGAAAGGTGCATTCAATATTTATGGGAAGCACGGCAGAGTCAGGATTCAGTCAGGTCTGCTTCCTTCACAGTTTTGCTCGCTTGTAGTCGTGCCTTTTACTGATTTCTGAGTTGGGACCGATTAGAATACCTTTGCAGTCTGGAATGTGTTACTGAAAGTCACAGGCAGAAGATTAAAAGGAATGGAGAAAAGGATGCTAGTGGGGAGGAAAATACAGAATGTATGTGTGGTTTGGGGGCTTTGTCGTCTTTATTGAGCCAGCTTCACCCTTGATTTTGCTGAGCTGATGCAATCCCATTCATCTGAAGAGGAACTAAAAATGTTTGAGAAATAATCTAAAGGTGTTTAGATGATCCTGTCTTTCCGAGCTCCCTCCCTTGATAGCACTACTGAGAATCGCAGGGAAAGCCTGATATTTGTAACTTGTAAGTGCTGGCAGTTGTATTATGGAAGGCTCCCGAGAACCAGGCTGGTTCCATACATGTCTGAATGGGGAGAAATAAAACTGTGTCTTCAAGCCTTAAATACGTGATGCTGCTAGCAGAGCACTTTAGGAGTCTTATCTAGTCTAATCTTTACTGTCTTGTGATTGCCGATAGAGCTACTTGGTATTATATAATATAACTTTTGGGATACTACCAGCAAATGATCCAAGATCCTCTGAATGGATAATGTGTTGCGGTTATTCTAATACATAGTAAGAGCTTTCTTTCCTGAGAAAGTCTGCAGTATTGACTCAACATCAAAAATACCAATTTTGCATAAGTCAAAAGGAGGATGCAAAACAAATTACGTGCACTCTTTTAAAGTCTAATTAAAGCCACCTAATTAAAATCCAATTATATGCAAGTGACATCTATCAGAAAACAGACTACTATTTACTTATTCATCCTCAGTACCTGTCAAAGACAAGGACTTGTTGTCTTCCATCCATTTCCTCGCTGGTTTTCAAAATTATACCATTTTTAGGAAAAAATATTGCTGAAAGTTACGATTTACTTTTTTTTGTTTGTTCTTCTACAGAACTCTGCCTAAAACCAGCCTGTCCTTGAACATGACAGAAGGACACCCAGTTGTGAAGATGTCTTTTTTTGCCTTGTTTTATTTTCAGTACTTGAACTTGCACATTTAGGAAGCAGTGTATGTTCGACATTGTGTAGTAGCACAGGGATGTGTGTACGTGCTTTCTTTGGCCCAACAGCTTGCTTTAGTCGCAGCTTGTATTTATATCATCGCTGCTACCTCTCCTGTGCCAATATTTTGTGGCCATGCAGCGACCTAACCAGTAATTTGAATTAGCTGAAAGTTGAGTTGCCTCTTTGGTCTTTGCCCTAGACAGAGGTCTCTTCTTGCTTTCAGTGATTGTGGAATGGTGTTCTGACACTCGGAAGTTGCAAAAATTAAACATCCAGCAGGATTTCTCCTAGACTGAAGTCCTGGCTTATGTTTATGCTGTGGATAATGCTGGCTTCTGAATAAAACTTCTTGGATGTTTATGTATTGAAGTGGGATAGCTCCATTGCCTTTCACTGTTAAAAATAAAGCAAACAAAAACCCCAAACAATAAAAAAAAAACCCAAACCGAAACAAACCTTAACAAGTTTTTCTTTTTTTCCCCAAAGGCAGCTTATATCCCTTTCTCTAGTGCCATCCATGCACTGTAATCCTACACGGAGAGAAGGAAGTGCTTCCATTTATATTGCATTTTCATTTTGTGTGTTGCTTTCAGAACTTAACACCTCCCTTGTGGCAGACCTGAAATACTGCAAGGCTGGAACAATGCGTCTAGTGCGACTTTCTTTTCTTTTGTCTTTGTAGATACTCTCCGATATTACATGACCTGCAGTGCTGGGTACCCCAATCCTTTCCAGCAGGTGAGTGTAAACATCCTAGCTCCCTTCGCTCCGTCTCAGCATCCTGCAGAGGGTTGGTTAGATGCTTTGGATGCTATCAATCACATAGCAAATTGCAAGGTGTTAGCTTTATGGAGCACTACACCTGTGAAGCTTTGGTAGCTGCTGTCCAGCTGTGTAAAAGGTGGCACTATGGTTTATTAAGCAGCCTTTCCCAACTTCAACACTACTTGCATAGCTTAGGTTCAGGATGCCCTCTTAGAATGGCCCATGTGTGATGTGGTGAGGACCAGGGCTTTGTTCGTGCTATCTCTGTGTACCTGGCAGCTCTTAGAACAGCACTGTAGAGGTAGAGCGCCCACAACTAATGCCAGGGTGGGAAACTACAGAGTTCCTGCTTTGAATCTCCTCTTGCGGGTTCTTTTGGGCTAGACAGTAGCAACACTCCACTCCCAGAATTCAGCCAGTTCTGTGGGTGAGGGAGTGATTCTCACATACGCCTCTTAAATCCCTTGGATGTTGAAGGGTTTGCATCCTGAAGTATAAATGTGAGTCATTATTCTTTTGTGTGGGGGCTGAGGAACAGCACCTGGGCCCGTCCCAAACTTTGTCTTATGTATCAGAGGCTAGAATGAACCCACACCACCCACCATTTGGCAGACACCAGCTGCTTCACCATTTATATTTAGGATTTTTTTAAGTCTTGCCTTCCTCTGTTTTAAAGGGCGGGGTAAGAACACTTCAAGCTCTGGTATGATGCGCTGTTGCCATCTGTTGCGTTTCTGGTTGCTCAGTATACTCTGACGTGCTCTTGCGTGTGAAATTCCCATGGATGCTTTAACAGGATGTGAAGGCTGCACCCCAATACAAACTACCTGTAGTGTTGGCATTAAATCTTTCTCAGCCATCTGATTTAATAGAAAAATCTAGCTGTGCACTGTGATGCGAATAAGTGCATTTTATCTTTTTCTACTTCTATCCTGGAGCTGGCCCCACTGACGTGATGCCCCAGCTGTGTGTATGCTTTTTGTGTGTGTATGTGGGTTTAGGGTTTTTTTAATTTTGGGTTTTTTTTTTCCTTTCCCCCATCTTTGTACTTCTTCCAGGTTGGTAAAAGTCAAACTTAACCCTATTGCAGCTGCACCTGTATCAGTTTAGATAGCCTCAACTCGCGCCATTTGTGCAGATGGTGCTTCAGTATCTGGGAGGTAGAATTTCAGTTTTGTCCCAGGAGTTCTGTTGGCTCATGTGGCCTGAATCGCTGAAACTGTGCATATTTTGTGTTGAGCAGAAGCTGTCAGGAAGTCACAAGGCTCTGGTTGAAATGCAAGATGATGTTATGGAACTCCTGAGGTCAGCAAGCAGAGAACACCCCACCTCCAAGGTAACTTTCCAAGTTCGCTCTCCCTGAGCCTTCTGGTTTCTATTACCCTTATGCAGAGCCCAAGATCAGCTCCTACTAAGCCATTTCCTTGCTGTAATCACTAACTTGTTTGTTACAGGAGTATCTTACTCGGATCCAGGAGGTTTTAAATTCAACAGAGATCAACTTACAGCAACTGACAGCTTTAGTAGATTGTCGGAGCCTGCATTTGGTGAGTACTTGGTAACTGGGCTTGAGCTAAGAAAGAACAAAGAAGGTGTGGAATCTGTAGCATATGGATTATTTTGGAGGTTCAAATCTCTTGTGTGCCAAAACAGTTCAACAGCTTTTACAGATTGACTCCAGCAGAAAGGGGAATGGGAGTTTGGAACAAGTTAGCTTTACGTTTGAAGATCAGTGCAGGAAACTAGATATCGTGTCTTCATATGTACACAAGCTGCAGCCCTACCTAAGGTTTTGGGAACCTTATTTTTTTTTGTTCTCTAACTCATAGCTTATTGCCTTTCCCATGGAATACCTTGTATCTGCAGTATGGCATGGCCTAAGCATTGCCCTAGCTGCATGTCCACACGTAGAGAAACGGGTAGTCCATGCTTGTCTTCTGGGACAGTGAGATGTAGTGAGGGAGCTGAGAGGCTTAATAAAAATGCCACAACTTAAGTTGGGTAGACAAGTTTATTTGGACTATTTTTAAGATTGTTGTTGTTACTATTGTTTTCTTTTAAACTCTTATCACGTGGGTTGTAAATGTTCTTACATCCATATCCAAACTGGCTTTATGAAGGGAAATAAGGGTTAAGATCAGTTATGAAAAACATCTGAGGTCCTCAAAATTAAAATAGAAGTATGTTCTGGAAAAGGGACTACAATCTCATAAGATGTTTCAGAGAGCATAGTTCAGGGGAAGGGCTTTTGAATTGGAGCTCAATGTTAACTCTCTAGTGATCAAGAAACTCTGCTCATTTCTCTTTCTCCAGGATTACATCCAGGCTTTGACGGGCTTTTGCTATGATGGAGTGGAAGGCCTCATCTACCTGGTTCTCTTCTCCTTTGTTACAGCCCTTATGTTCAGTTCCATTGTGTGCAGCGTCCCACACACTTGGCAGCAAAAGAGGTATATAGAGAGTTTAGATCCTGTAGTGTTGTAGAGCTCCTTCCTAATGATGTCTGGCTATTGGATTTGTGCCTGCGAGCATATGGAGCTCTTTCCCAGGTGATCCCAGGAGTATGACGGCTGAGGCATTAGAAGCAGAGGTCCAACAGAAAAAAAAAAAGCTGTTGGCTTTTGCTCTGGCTGCATTTAATATTCACATCTGAACCTTATTGTACTTGGAATACTCTGTGTGCAGAGTATTTGGTACACTGTAGGACGATGAGTGAAGCCAGAGATGGATGATTATAGCTGTAAAGAGATAATGCTTGAACTATGTGTCATCTCTGTAAAATACCTGTTCTCTTGCATTGCTTTGTGGCATTTGTTCTAGTATGGAGAAGAGAATTGGGATGAGAAGCAGTTCGTGCTTGCCTTTTTGACTTTGCTCATGCTGGGCTGACTGACTTGCATAGCTAGTAGAAACCAGCAATAATATGGTCAGATGAGATACTTGCAGATTGGTGTCAATCATCTAACAGCAGAGCTATTAGAACTAGTATTAAAGATGATAACCAGGCTGATCAGTAAGTCTTGAGCAAACCTTTGCTTCACTGTCTGTTGCACCACATGCAGCTATTAAGATGGTTTAGAATTTTCTGCTCTTGCAGAGGAGCAGTAGACTACCAAATTCTCTTCTGTGGCCCTGAAACATTATTTTTGTGGTCTAAGCTCAGGCTCGAGGTTCAGAGTGAAATGGAATATCCTGAACCACAGCAGGAAGCTAGAGCCTGCCAGGCCTGCAGTGCCCACAGAGAAAGCCTTGGGAATTGTCAGAATAGCATTGAAGAAAATGGCTGGTTTCCTTACCTCTTCATGCAGCTGTAGGGACATTATCAAGGCAAGACTGGTAGTTGTTTGAAGGAGAAAGGTTTACACACTGGTATCTCCTGTGCTGCTTTCCATGTGGGCTGCTGCCTGCCTTGCCAACCCCAGCAAGACTCGAGCTGTGGCTGTGAACTGAAGGATTCCTTCTTGTGATCCCTGAAGCACCATTTCTTCCTTTCCCTTTGGGAGGTGGTGGATGTTGCACTTTATTGCCTGTAAGAGACTGTGCAGGCTGCAGTTCTCTGATTAAATCTTCAGCGCCACCTTGTGGTGCAGAAGCTGCAGGTGACGTTTGGGATGTTGTGGTGTCCATGCTGTCTCCTCCAGCAAAGTGTTTCCTGTAGAACCGTTTACTAGCTTTGTCAAGCTTTGTGAAAACATTTCAAATCTTGGTGCTTCATCCCATAATTAGAGAGATAAAATAGCAGTGTATATTCTATAGGTGGGACAAGAGAATACCGTGGGAAAGGAGCCAGCTGGCAAACAGCTCTGGTCTGTATTATAGTTGATTTCAAATCCTGGCATTTTTGAGAAAATAAAGCATTTGGACACAAATGCTGCAGCTTATTCTCTGTAAAGATTTCTGAAACTTTGCTAGAGGATGAAGCAGACCTTTTGTAACCACAGTGAGAGTTCAGAGAAGTCTTTGGATGAGACTACAGTAAAGGGAAGGGCACAGATTGCAGTTTTCAAGGGTAGGGTGCATGATACTACATCCCCACTGCCTCTCTCTTTTCTTTTTCCTCCAAAAGCTGTGTGTTTCGGGATGTGTGTCCATCCTTTGGATGCGTGACTGAGCAGTTGCAGAACTGCTGTCTGCCAAGCCCTGAGCGAAGACCACAGGGAGGCTGTAGGGGATCACGCAGTGTAAAAGTCCAGATGGTATCTGTGGGAGGTCTGAGTCACTGTGGTGTAGGCTGTGTTTGACACTGCCATCCTGAGGCATCCCAAACGGGTATAAATGTGGAGGTGTGGAAGATGGTTGGGAGGTTCCTAGGATTGCCATGGTTTCATGCAAACCCCACATATGCGTTAATTGTAGGGTTCTAGGAGGAACTTTTTTTCCTTCTTGCAGAGGCTCAGATGATGATGGGGAAGAAGAATCAGCTGCGCAAGGGAGTAGACAAACACACGATAATCTTTACAGAGTGCACATGCCCAGCCTCTATAGCTGTGGGAGTAGTTATGGCAGTGAGACCAGCATTCCAGCAGCAGCACACACAGTCAGCAATGCTCCTGTCACAGAGTACATGTGAGTATCCCAACAAAAAGGCTGTATCGCAACTTGTCCAGGTTTCTTCGCTCGGATATCTGTAGTCACTAAGTGCTGCAGGGCTACCTGTCACTTTTGACCAAGCAGTGATGAAGGGTTTTGTCTAGTGTGTCAAAAGGCATGTTTTCTGACTGGCAGGTACTGTGGAAGAATGGAATAGCTTAAAAGTGCTGCAGTGGAAAGAGTTGTATTAGGATGCTCTAAAATATGAACTGCTTTGACCTGCAGGATATGGAAATCTCTCTAGAGAAAACTACTAAGTAGGAAAGCATTGTCCGGGCTCCTTATTACACAATGATTCTGATCCCTAGAAGACTTCATTCTTCAGACAGTGCATTTTTGCCAGGAGATTTTAAGCCTTCTGAGAGACAAGGCAAAATCCATAGGCTCTGTCCTTCCACAATATTTGCAGTCAGCTCTGATGTCTGTTGCTTTTTTGGAGCTACCTAGTCCAGGTGGGATTTTCAGAGCTCTCTCCACAAGTGCCTAACCCTGATCACGCTTTGGCTACCATCAGGGCTCATCTCTTTTGGACTGGCATGTCGTTTTGTTCTCCCCCTTAAACTTTGTCCTCATTTTATCTCCATTTCTGCAGCTTGGCAGTTCTGATGCTGCAGGAAGGCAGATTTTCACACAAACCTATTTTTAAATCATTTGACACGATTCAGTGTGGGCTCTTCTGAGTAAGAGTGTAAAGACAGTGCTCAATATGAGGAAAATAGTGCTAGTTTTATGCCCTTGTCTGAAATAGGGGGATCCACCTGGCCTGTAAGAAAAGTTTTGAGGGAGACTGGCTTGACGTGGCAGTTCCGGGTGTTCATATGCTCTGACCCGTGTCACCATCAGAGACCTTTCCCAGAGAAGCGTGGCACATACCCCCCTGTTACCATGTGTGTCTTCCTTTCCTAGGAGCCAGAATGCAAATTTCCAGAACCCCCGTTGCGAGAATACCCCGCTCATTGGCCGGGAGTCCCCACCTCCCTCAGTAAGTCTCTCTTTACTGCTCCTCTCTGCTTCAGCAACTTTGGGGAATATGCATTTACCACTCCCGTATGCTCTCAAGGGAGCTGCTCGTGCAGCCAAACACAGGATCTGGCCCAAGAATGGCAGCAATTTGAATAGACAAGCCATGTCTTGCCTGCCACGGAGACTAAAACCCTGCTATGCTACTTCGGACGTTGCATGCAAAAAGAATAAAACTCAATCTAGTAACACTGGCAATTCTATGGGCCCAGTCCTGCCACCACCCAAGTGCATGAATATCTTGGTGGATGACTTCAGCAGGATGATTCACTTGCATGCAGTGTACTTGCTATCTGTAGCATTGGTTCCTTGTTAATACAGTAAATTCAGAGTTATTGCTGAACCTCTCTCCTTAATCTGCCCTAAAGAAGATGGTAGGATGAAACCTGTATTATTCTTTTGTTGAGATTTTTTTTTTTAAATCTTTCTTTCACTGCTGTTTTGCTTTCTTTAGAATCTATTTTTGTATTTAATTTCCTATGGAGGAAAAAAAAAAAAAGAAAACTTTCATGGAAGGTTTTGGTATTTGGAGTGGCCTGATAGCCATTTCTTTATGCTGGATAAAACTTGGGCTTGCCTTCACGTCTGTGTAAAAACTAGATGAATCTCACCCTCCTTCACTGGATCCTGTAAGCCTGCCTTACGCCAGAACTTGGAGAACATGCCATCGCAGTGCTCACTAACTTGGCGGTGTGATTACTGAGTAATTACTGAGTAATAGCATGCTTAATTAACCAGTTTTCAGGTAGAGGCAAAGAAAATACACTGTACAATGCATGGTTCAAATTCAGGGGAAGGGGAGGAAGAGAAGGTTGGAGGATGAAGGAGTAGGAATTGTGGTGGAAAAGAAGACATCATATTCATATTTTCACTTTCCTTTTTGAAAGGACCAGCTCATCTTGTAGAGAGAGTGGAGAGTTGATCGTTGTCTCTATACTTGGCCAGACCTCTTTCAGCCTTCACAAAGTTTTGCCTGGTCCCTGTTGGTACTCTGGTCGCAGGCTCTGGAGTGGCATTGTCTGCTCCTACCAGCACGGTGTGGCAAATGCTTTACCACTGGTGTTTCCGTTTGTAGGAAGGGCACTGTCCCTCTGATACTGCCAAGGCAGTGTCTTCATTCCATGTCTGTAGAGCAAGACCCTGCTTCCCCTTCCCTTACAGCTTTTTGGCTTCAGAGAAAGCACACCCTTTTCCTCAGGGTCTCTAGTTATGCAAGAAGATCCCTGGTTCTTCAGCAATTGTTTCTGTTAAAGGCCTGAGGGGGATCTGAATCCTGGTGCTTTAGGCTGGTTTCTGAGAGAGAAAGATGAGAGTGATTTTTTTTCAGAGTAACTTGACTTGGCAGGCATCAATATAAGCTACAGGAAAGCGCAGGAGCTGGGATGGGAGCAGAGTGCAGCACAGCATCTACAGACAAGGGGAACCTCTCCCTACACGAGGCAAGGAACAGGCTATAGGATAAACGTGTGTTCTGTGGAAGGTCATAGTAGGTGGGCAGTGGGGTGAAGAAAAATACTGTCTACTCTCATTTTGGCAGGCAAGAGGGAAGGGGGATTTTCTGGGATGTTTTTGTATTCATAGCTCTCTGTACCAGGTGGCTGAGACCATACTGAGGCAGAAAATACTAACTTCTCATACCAGTGCATATGTCCCTGCTTCTCTCTGGGAGGGAGGAGATGGGGATAACCATCCAAATAGTTTGTCCAGTGGGTGGACAGCACTGATAGGTGCCATTTAGCTGTCTGTGAACAGATGATGAAAACTAAGATGTGATAATGATCCTGCTGCATTGTTTGTCCGTTACTTTTCCTGGCTTTTCGTTTGTTTGGTTTTTTCCCTTCTCTCATTCCTTCTGTTTTTCTCCTTCTTGCCACAGGGCTATTCCCTTAGGCCTGTAGAGCCCATCTTGTCACTGACACACACCACAGCGTTTCACTTGCTTGCACGGTGTTTTTCATGCACGTTGAGGCTGCACTCTCTTTTTCTCTCTCTCTTGCGTCATCACAGTTGTATTTGGCTGCCATGGACAGTAGCAGCCATATGAGCTGGCAGCTTAAGCCCTCGGACAGTGCACGGACATACTGGTAACAGCGCCCGCAAATGGAACAGGTACTGGAAAAAAAGGTCCTTCTTGCTCAACCCTTTCTCCACTCCCAATCACTCCCTTCATCCCTGCACTGTTTATCCCAGGCTAATGCCTTTTATTTCTTCACATTCCTTCCCTCTGAACCTCGCACCCCATTCCCTCCTGCCAAGCGTTAAAATAAAATAAAAAAAAAAACCCAAACAAAAACAAACAGTTTTTGCTCTGGTGCAGATTCAAGGAGCAGTATCAACCTTATAAAGGCTTCTGATACACATTGAGGGTTACGAGTGCCCATTCCTCATAAAAGCTATCTCACAGCAGCTTCTGCTCAGAGTCCCTGCTTGAGAACAGCTTGAATGCTTAGAACTGATTGCTGCTTGAATGTAGAACTAACCTTGACCTTCAAATGAATAGTACAAGTTCTCCCATCGCAAGAAGCCATTTTCTAGAAGTAAAGAGAACCTATCTAGCAGCCTTTCAACCAGGACTGATTGTCCTAATTCAGCTTTTGGCTTCCTTTGACTGCTGCTGCTGTTCTGTTTGACAGCATGTACCTAAGCCACTGATGCTTACCTGCCACAAGCTTTAAGCTCCTCAGTAGGATATTTAATTTGTTGGAGGATCCTAGCTGGTAATGGTGACCTGTCCTGAAGAGTTACTTTGTCCCCTGTTAGATCTGTGTGCAGCTTCTCCTTTTATCCTTGTACTTGAATTCAGAAAGGAGCAAGTTTTTTAAAAGACCAAACACACACTTCCCTAAGGATCCAAACATCAGCACTAAGATCTGTTTCATTCTGTTTCAAAACCTTTTACTGTTTTGTTTGTTCTGTGTGTGTCCAGATCGTTCCATCCTTGTTCCACAGGCTCAGTGAACAGGGCCCTCCTTGTACCATTTCACTGTCTGAATTACTAATGGGCTGTAGTTGCTGGTGTTCTCCAAGATATCCAGTGTTTCTTCCTTCACCGTGGTCCATGGCAAAGCCATGTGCCTACAGAAAAAGTAGGTGGTGTGTATTAGGCCTTGTAGTTTTTCAGTTTGAATATAGGGCATAATTAGAGCCACCAGGCAACTTACCACAAAGGACAGTGCTTCAAGGGAACTACAGTAACTGGAAGGTGTTGGTTCCTGATGGAACAGACTGCCCATTGCTATTGGCTCATGCAATCAGTGACCCATGTCTTACATTCTGTTCCCAGATATGGCTGTCAAGGTGCTGTTCCTTCTTTTCTGCTGTTCTCGTTGGGACTTTGTCAGCCTTACCTTGGATTCCTTTCTGTCATGTTGCTGCTTGGTCTGCATTCTTGCTGCCTCTTGCCGTTTGCCTGCCTTGTGCCATGCTGGGAAGGTTTGCTGTCTGAATCGGGTGTCTTGATGTCGTCTGCCATGGTGCATGAACGCAAACAAACTTGTCTTGAAGCATGGTGTTAGCACCCTTGAAAAGGTCGCAACTTTCTTCTGGTCTTAAGTCTTGCAAAAGCTGCTTTTTGACATCAGCTTATGGTGGGTTTTCTGCCTTTTGGTTCCTCCAGGTGGTATTGTAGCAATGTTAGATGGGTCTGTTCCATGTAATAAAATACTGCTTGGATGTCGGGTGGAAGGGAATTCTAGCATCTTCATTCTGGACTTGAAATCTCCTCTGGGATGAAACATGACCAGATCTCCTTCTGCACTGTCTTCTGTTTACCTAAGGTCACACCTGGATTTAATGTGGCTGTCTGCAGGGCTAAGAAAATGGCATTGCATTCTTTCCAAGACTTTAAAAACAACCAAAACAAACAGAAGCTCTGTTCTTTTGACTTGGAAAACTTAAGTCCCTTTGAATTCAGAACCCATTGGCTGGAATTGTGTTTACTGTGCTTTAGCTATTTGAGAGGTAGATCAACCCCTAAGAACTTGAATCCAAAAGCTTTGGTCTTTATTGGATTACCTGAATAGCTCTGGCAGGAAATCAAAGTCAGAATAGCTGGAGAGAGACACATGTGGGGGTTTTAACCACAAATAGTAAATAGTTTATACTCAGAGTCGTGGTTTCATATGGTAAGTGATCTTCCAACATAGCTCATTTAGCTGTGAAGTACTCATGGTCTGCACAGCTCACAGGAGTTGGTGGAATTTACGGTCTCTAAAATTAACTGATTATTGCCATTAGTGGTTTGAGGGTTTTTTTGCGACCAATGGCTCCTTTGTACCCAGGCTATACATCTTAAACGCCTAACTCGTGTGTGCTGGCAAACCATACCTATGAAAGCTTAAACCCTCAACAAGGCTGAATGTGAGGGAGAGAGACTTTTTATCTCGGGAGAAATACAAAAATAAACTAGCGTGCAGTCAGCTGTGTTTGTCCTAGCTGCCTGGTGAGTGACAGAGATGTGCTGTGTTGAATAGCACAAGCCACCAGGAGAAATGGTAACAAGAAGCCTTTTAGGTGCTCGTTAGGGTAGCTGAACAGCAGGGTGAAGGTATGCGTTGAAACTTGTTCTCCATCCTGTTTTTGAAAGAGTAAATGAGGGTGTATAGGCATGTGGGTACTTCCAGCGAGAGTACTGGGAGAATGACTGCATTGTGCGTGTTCTTTAACCTTCTATGAAAGCTCCTCTTTAAAGGAAACTAAATGCAACTGTATATCTTACAGCTGTGTCAGGCACTGTATCCAGGTTACCTTAGAGCCCAAGACCACCTTAGCTCTGAATTGTGCTCGGGCTTTAAGTCTTTAGCTCCTTAAAAAAATTAATTATTAAGACTTATTTATTAACATAACCTGGTTTCATGTCCTTGTGACTGGCAAGTGTCTGCTTCATCTGCTGGCCAGCCCAGATGTTGGGATTCTGTGTATTCCACAGCATCTTTCCTCTGCTTCCTAGCAGATGATACACTGGGGTATTTGTATGAGGAACCACTATCAGCAGCATGGGAGCAAACATTTGTACATTGAATCTAATACAGTAACTGAAGAACCAGTGCACGCGGTGCTGGTTGTGAGAGGCGCACAGTGAAGCGTTAGCTCTCTGCTTCCAGGTTTCAATTGTACTTACTATGGTCATTAAAAACATACTTTAACAGAAAGGAGTGACTGCTTCAGACTTTAATGGGAAAAGCTAAAGGCACAAAAAAATCTTGAGTTAAGGAGAGAACATCAGCCCTAACTCTGACTTCTGAGTCTTGATTTGTTCCTTGTGTTGGATTGCAGGTAGGTTTGAATGTAAAATACCTTCCGCTTGATTTTCCAAATCTTGTTCCTGATTACTTTGGTTTAGTAGCACCTAAAGAACTGTGGGGTATTTTCTTGGTGGAGGAAGAAGTGACTTATGGTGGGTGTACTTTGTACATCTTTGAAACGCAGTTCATCAAGTGGCCCTTCTTAATTTTAATGCTCTAAAAGTTGATGTTGCATGATGTGTGTTGAACCTACGACTCGTGCAGGAAGATGCACAATAGCCTTCCATGATCTGAGGTTTTTTTTCTAAATACTACTTGCAAAACCTTAGCACCTAGATGTTTTCTGATGTACTAGTTTTCCTATCACATGTCACAGAGAATACAAATGGAAGATGAACAATCAAATGCGTTTTTCCTTTTAAGACCCTCTTGGCATGAAATCGGATATTTCAATATTGTGCTACCTGAAACATGCCCCACTTATTCTGTGAGGAAGTTCTTTGAATTACAAGCCTCTCTAAACCCATTGGGTTAGTCTCGTGTGTTTTAATAATGCCCTAAACTTTTTCTGAGTCAGTAGCCACATTTAATAAACCCTATAGAATACAGTGCTTAAACTGGCTCAGCTTGATATTTTCTACCTTTTTCATTCTCACTGGCAAAAAATACATCTTAAAAAGAGAAAGAGCAGATTGTACCCTCTGTCTTCTAAATATAGATGCTATTTCTGGGCCAGAGTTTTATATTAAGACCTATGTTCTGCAGAAAGTTTTTCCAATTATGGAAGACACTAAAAGATGAGTGTGTAAATAAGCTGCAGGTGTCTTTACCTTGTGTCGATGGGGTCAGCTGTGCCAAAGGAACAGCTTCTCTCTTGTATTGTGCAGAAGTTCAGCCCAGGTCAGTCTTTGAAGGAAAACTGATAAAATATGGTTAATTTTCTGAAAACCTCTTTGGATAGCTCAGCTTTTAAGAGCCTAAAGATGCCTCATAATGTTCTTTCCTAGTAGGTGAGATAAATCATACCTCCTGGTGTGGAACTGCCTTTCAGTTGTCTCTTTGCCCCCTTTAACTGGCTACTTTATGTGGTTCAGCTTTAAAGGTGATAAAAAAATCAGTATGCTGAAGAGCACCCTTGGGAAGTAAGATGGTGGGTATTGTAAAATTATTCAAGCTCCAGCTGGTATAAAGAGGCAAAAAAAATGTCTGTACTCATTGCTTGGTTAGTATCACGGTAGCAGAATCCCAGAAACAGTGATGTGGTCATGGTGAAGGCATTGAACACGTTGACATAAAGAAGCAAAGCCTTTTGTTTTCTATGTTGGGTATTATTTGCATGCTTTTCAGCTTGTTGTTCAAAGCTGAATGGCATCTGTTACTTCACTAGCTTCTGGGAGCTGTTTTGGATCACCTTGCTTATAATATAAAAGAAAGCAAGAAAAAACAAGCTCCCCAAACCGAAACAGCCTCTCATCTTTCTGACTTTCTCTTCTCATCTCCAAGCTGGAGTCTTGTCTACTGCTGCATGGTACGCAGGTTGGATCCCAAGTCACAGTGGACTATTGCCCATCTGAAAACTGTTATCTCTTGTTTCATGGCAGCCTGATTCCAACCGGACAGGGTCTGTTCTTTCTTGGGTGTAAATTGTGCAGAGGTTCACTCTTCCACACTTTTCTTTGTCCATTTGTGATGCACGTGGTCTTCCAGTCCACTCATTGCAGTAAAATGCAGTGTAAAAATGCAATGCACACCTGTTTTCTTTTCAACCTCCTTTTCTGGCATGGTTGAAAGCAACAACATGACTTAAGAGAAGATGAAGGTGTAAGGTGGGGTTTTGTATCTGCATCATTTCCATTTCCCTCTCTTCTCCCAAGTGACGTATGGCGTATTTGGACTCAATGACTATTGGATTCCCTTCTCTGTAGAGAACTTGAATAAATCGTTAGCCCGTTTGCACTGACCTGGCCAGCATCCTTGCAGCAGGCTGACAAGTGTTACTCAGACTGAACTATGCAGTGACTTGTGAAACTTCCCTCAGTCTGACAGACTGAGCCAGCAGCTCCTTGATATTTGTTTACGTACAGATCATTTTATGCTGGGAGGTGGTCATAATCTATGGGTCTGTGTTTACATCAGTCATTCTGACCTACTTTTCTGTTCTGTTTGGTTTTTCTTTTGTCTTGTTTTCCTCCAGTACACCTCCAGCATGAGAGCCAAATACCTCGCCACCAACCAACCTCGTCCAGATGCTGGCAGTGTGCATTAAAATGGAAAAGCAAAAGCAAAAATACAAAACCCACACGTGCAGTCAGACTAAACAATGTGCCAACTGCTGTGCCCCTGTGCTGTCCTCATAGAACAATACTGCTGTTCTACCCAAAATCCAGTGCTGCTCCCTCTGTTTCTCCAGTTCAGACCACCTTCCAACATGGTACCTGCTCGTTGAAGTCCATTTTGAATTTAAGCATTTGGTTTGTTTTACCTGATGTGTCGGCAGGCAAGCGACTGAGAGCACCCAAGCAGGAACTGGTCCACCTGCCTGGGGCTGACTTTATCACAGTAGCTTATCAAAAAAAGTTGGCGAATATCTTCTGCCCCCTTTTTCCCCTCTTCTGCTCCCCAGAGGGACTCAGTGAAAGGTGGTGGTAGATCTTCAGTTCTGCGGTGGGATCAGCAATCTGTCAAATGCTGAAGAAGCAGAGGCTCAGTGCCTGTGACTAGCAAGGAAACGCTGAGCCAATAGAGCATTTTGGGAGTCCTCTGCTCTGGTGTCCTGTGTGAGAGAGGAGGGGAAACCCCTGCCTCGTGGTGCCACTGTATATCCGCTGTAGTACAGGAGCCTGGGGCTCTTCTAGGGCAAGCCATTCCGCTAGTAACTTTTTGAAAAGAAAATCCATTAAGAAAATGCCTTTTTCTTTCCCACTCTGTCTGGCATGTGAATTCTCGAGGGGGAGCAGGGGGACCCCAGCACCAGTCAGCTGCTCTGTCCATCGCTCTGACCCTGACCTCTCTGCTCCATCAGGGAAGCCCAAGTGCTTGCACGTGGCGTTCTGGGTGCTGCCTTTACGAGGCCAACGCACACATCAAACAGGAGCCAGCCACCCATTTGGTGCCAAATTTTTTCCAGGAAAAGACTTGCAAATCTTTATGGAGGGGATTTTTGCACTTAAGAGTTTCAGCTCTCTGATGCTAGATCTTACGGGACAGTCAGCTTGCAAAAGCAAGAGAGACTGGAAGCACCAATGGATTTATAGCTAATGTAAGCTCTCCCTGCAGCAGTGACCTCTGAATTCTGCCGGACTTCTTTTCTCTTTTTTTTTCCTCCCTATTTTCTTTATTTTAGTCATTTACAGCACAGGGTTGCTGAACTGGCATTGAAGGACGTTTTTGGAGCCTCAGACCTTGCAAACTCACAGGATCATCAGTATATTTTCTGTATTCCAGAATTGGAAACCCAAATGACATCTGGAGAACATTGTTACTGTCAGAACAGGTTTTTATTTTATTGCCTTTTATTTCATTTTGTTTTTCAAAGCACATTGCTAACCACTATCTGACCATAATGAGGCACGTGTAAGGCATTTTTCTAGATATGAGGCAGAATAAGACTTGCAAAGGGGCAGCTGGGCGCCTGCAGAGGGCAACATCTCCATTGGTGCTGTACTTTCCACTGAAGAGCAGTCTCCAAAGGGCACTCAACTTCCAACTGGAAGAGGAGACTGCCTCTCGGGAGGTACCATTGAGAACTGCCCTTTCAGTAGGGTAACTATGATGTTCCTTTTTGTCTTTTTACCTCTGAGCAGGGGCATCATAGTGTAGCTGCTGAGCATTGTTATTTAATAACTGATAGAGTAAATAAAGTGGGGAAACTTCTCTCAAACTGGAATTGAGCCATCGGCAGAGGCAGTTAGTCTTCGCCTCAGTGATGTTCAGACTCGGTGTCTGTTTACTGTACGTTTGCTGTATGGGGCACAGAATCTACCAATCTGCCTTTACTCAAGTCAGTTGCCTTCTTGCAGTGAGGTAGGAATTGCTTCTAGCAGGTAGCGAACTAGGATGATGGTATCTGCTGTAAAATGGTACCAGCTCTATGGAAGAGCAAGCTTTGAGTCTCCTCTTAAGATAGAAACCACTAACAGACTGCAAAAGCTTTAGGCCAGCCATTAGCATTCAAGGGAGAGAGACAGACAAGGAGGAGGCACCACTATGCAGGTGGAAAGAGAAGGTTTTGAGAAAACTTCACACTTCACCATAAATCTCTGGAAGCAGAATTTTCTGGCTCAGGACTGAGTATGCCCTTTCAGACACGTTTGATGGGCTTCACATCAAAACATACCTCGGTATTATCAAATAACAAGGACAGGGAAATGTAGTCACAGGTGGTATGGAGGGACATCGTGGCTCACGAGCACCAGGTTTTCTGCCCTGTCTTAAAGCCTCCCGGGAGCCTTGGGTGTGCAAGCATGTGGCATTGCTAGCTTGCCAAGACCCAAAGCATGGAACTGCTCTCTGGGGGGATCTGAACCTTCCCCTTGCTTTGAAGAAAGAAGCAAGAGCCGTATAATCCATAAGGCTGAGTTGTTCTGCCATCATCTCTCCTTGCAAGGACGTGCTTGGATTCTACTTAGGCTATCAGTTTCAGGGAAGTGGCCCTAAAAAATCTGTGTCCTGGTCCTACTCATCGAAGGCAAGTGTTTTGAAGGCTGGAGCGTGTGGGAAACCCTGTGGAGACAAGTGTTTCTGTATATTGAGGTTTCAGTACACAGAATGCGTCCTGAACATGCATGTAACTGCACTTTGGGTTGAATCTAAATTACCACAGTGATGTTGTCTGTGCCAGCAGGGATAACGGGGGAGCGAGCCTCTGCCTTTTTGTCTGCAGCACCTAACGGAGCAGCTGCCTTGACCTGCTTCCTTCCAAGGTTGGGCATAGCCACTCAAAACACCCAGAACCACTTCTAACGATGTTAGGGGCTTGCAGCAAGGCACAGGTTTGGAGGTATGTGCTCTGTGACTTCCAAATATAACTGGAAAGAACGTTACGGCGATCACATTTTGCTCTCTGGAGGCCAGCATGATGCGACTGCAGTGTGAGCTGTGTCCCTTCGTCCAGCCAGCACTTCCTTTACTTGACATGGATATTGCACTTTTGTAAAGCATCCTGGAACTCTGCTGCCCTGCTGCATGCTGTGCAGAGTGCTGGATAGGAAACACAGACAAATGGGTTTCTTTTGGTTTATTGTTATTATTACTTTTTTTTGGTTTCTTTTTTTTTTTTTTTACTGGAACCTTGAGCAACAGTGTGGCTTTTCTGCGGGCTGGCCTGAATAGATCTGCTGAAGAACAGATGGCCTTTGCCTATTCTTATGGCTGCGACGTAATCAGCCTCATCCATATGGTCACGTTTTGTCTGAGGAGTGGACTTTGAAAAGCCAAGATCTCCCAGACTCTGTGCCTCCCTCTCGGGTGAACAGCAGGTGCTATCTGGCGAAGACTCATCTGTTCTAGATGGCATTCATGGTTGAGGGAGTCCAAACTCTTCAAGCTGTAGGAGGTAAAGCTGCAGAGATTTCTCTCTCTCGCTTTGTGTCTCTGGTTTTAATGTGACAAAATGCCAAGGCCATATCACTTGGTGAATCCCAGCTGACCTTATCGGAACATTACTTGTGTTACTAATTGCAAAAGGGTCCAGAATTCAGGGGAGAAGCGATTGGCCTCTGGACACCTCACTGACTGCAAAATGGAAGGCAGCTTGTCTGGTTGAAGGTGACTGCATCAGTGAAGACACTTCATGTTACTTTTTCAGAAGCACAAATGTGGTCATCGGCTTGTCTGGTTGGCTTGGTTTATTTCCACTGCATCATCATGTGTGAATGACACTTATCTTTTGGAACTGAGAACTCTTCCAAGCACACAAACATCTCCACAATGTGAAATGTAAATAGCATGTTGGACTTTTGTGTCCAGTGTTCAAGACTGCATTGTAACTGTAAAGGAAATCGAATCAAGACTTGGCTGTGAATTTCTTGTGCTGTCTTGGGAATATAACTGTAGTGTTTGTATCCTGTACGTATTATTAAACTGATTTCATTTTATGTGCTGATAAAAGGGTTCAAGCTAAGATTTTTACCGTGCATCTGTGTATCCAAATGTGAAGGATGGAGTGCTCCCTTCCCCTCCTGTCCTTTTTAAGTTTTCTCCATGGGATAGGTGTTAATTTTCCGTGTACAGTCATCTCAGCCAAGATGCAAGGATGTTCATTTGAGTGCTTTGGGGGGGCCAAGGTGCATGGGCTTTTAAGTGATCCTAAGCTAGGATTTCCATAGTAGTTCCCTCAAAATACATGAAAAGTCTGGCCTTTCTGAGAGTAAACCGTTTCTCAGGGGGCTGCTTAGACATCAATTGTGAGGGCTTTGAGTGCTGCAGGGTGATAGGGGACAGGAGTGGGTGGATACCCGTAAGAGCAAGGTGCAGGTACCTGTGTGGATAAACCCATCCTTCATTTCTGGTCCTGCCTTCTTTTCCTTCCAGCAGTACCTGAAATACCACGCTGAGCCCTTTGAAGAAGAGAGAAGTGTCTTGGCTTGTTGATTCTAGCCTCCCCACACAATTCAGGGATAGATGAGTTAGGTGGGTTTTCCTTTAGCTAGGGAGGGGAGGCGTCTTTGAAGTGCTTCCTAGCTGAGGACCAAGGAGAAGCCAGGGTCTTCCCCAACTTAGCATTGAGTGAACATCTCAGTGGGAGAGGAAAAGCCCTGCAGGTAGATACTAAGCAGTTAGATCTAACACCTTGAGAGAAGAGATGCAACAAGACTTAATCTGTACGTTTAACCAGATGGCTTCTTTCATCACAGCCTACTCGAGTTTTGTAGAAATGATTCATGTGCGTGCTAGGATGGCTTCCCTAGTCATTCCAGGAGGGCCAGCAGAAGTGTGGGATGTTTTGGTAGCAGTTCCTAGAGGGCTAAGCAAGTGATCTGTGCTTTGTGGGGGGTGAAGGGGAGCAGGATCTCCTGCTGAGCCAAGACGGTGAGCGTGATGCCCACCTGCAAGAGAGAAGGGACAGGTTACTGGTGGCCTGGAGCTCCCAGATGCTTGCCCAACCCCTGCAGCTGCACGCATGAACAAAGTGGAAGATAAATTAATGTACAACCAGACCGTTCAAAAAATTCCTTTCCTAACTGTAGCATGAAGCTCTTAGGTGCTCTGCGTATTTGATACCACATTGCTCCTCACTATGCAATTCCCAACTCCTTCCTTCCTGTTCCTTCTCTAATCTCACACCAAGACTTCTCCAGTGGTCTCTGGCCAGGAGGCCCCTGAAGTTCCAGAAAAGCTTCATTTCCTTCATTGTCCTCTGCATTGGGTCCGGGTGCCCAACCATCATGTCGTGTGCCTCAGGTCCCTTGTTAACGGGAGGCCCCATGAGTTTTATTCACATCATTCAGAAGGCAGGTTTTTTTTTTTCTTGGTCACTGTGCACAGAAACCTAATGGTGAACCACGTATCTGGCCTTTTTGTAACTTTTCTGTTTTTTTCTTCTTAACCATAATGGTTGTATATCATACCACTTTATATACATATATAATATATAAATATATATAATTTTTTTAAAAACTTTGGACCTGCTAGTTTCTTTCAAGTGTTCCTGCACTTACCCAAAATGTTTTTAAATTGTGAGGGTTAAAGAGGATTGAGCCCATTTTTGTATCTTTACTTTTAATTCTGTAGTACTATTGATTGTAATGTAGCTATTTTTTACTGTAACTTTTTGGTTTGCAAATACTAAACAAAAAAACCTAAATGTAATTTCTGTGGTTTCTATTCAGCTTGGGTTTCATGTTTTAAAAAAATAAACGATTTAAAACCACTGTTCCTATTTATCAATTCTTCTCTCTTTTTTAAAACTTTTTCATAAACTTGTCTGATTTTTTTTGTTACCTTTTACATGTTGTGTTAGATCCATGAAGGGAGGATGGTTATGGAACCATAAATTCTAATAGATAGTGGAGGAGGGAGAGAATAGGAACATGAGTGCCTTGTACTAAAGAAATCAAATTATCGGTGACAATTCTAATATTTATGTGAAGTGAAGTGTACGCACACATATTAGCAGGGCTGCTTTCTTCCTTTGCTTATAGGTTTCGACTCGATCTGGTTGCTGTTTAGAAATCATAGGCTTTGGGGTTTCTGATCCAGTTGGAAGATTGGACTGTTCAAATTGAATTGAACATCTTCAAAACAACCTCTGAAGAAAAATGGTCAATATTGGCATTTCCTCCAGGGGAAGCTGCACTAATACTGCTTTAGAAATTGTGGGTTTCAGCCCTGCTGCTGGGAGTCTGGGAGGGTGAGATTGGGCAGAGGGCAGCCTGGATAGGACCATGGAGCAAGCATGATCCCAGCTGCAGGGCCACCCTTTTATCAGGGACCTCTAGCAGCTACAGCCACCCCTGCAGAAAATGCTGAAACGGGTGGGCAACACAGGCATCGGTGACAGGGGACATAAAGGAGGAATCTCGATTTTCTATCCTTGTACCTGATCAGAGGTGATTAAACCTGCTCTCTGGTGCAAAGGGCTTGGAGCAGTCAAGAGAATCTGATGGTGTGAAGGAAAATAAAGCCCCTATCAGTGTCAGCATGTAAATATTTCACCGGGGTTATGGACTCCCACCAGGGATGGGAACACGCGGAGGCTACCTGCCTGGTGACCTTTCCCAGTGCTTTCCAGCCACCCTTCCCCAGCAGCTGCAGGCTTTGCTCATCCTGCTGAACTGCCCTGTGTCCCAGCAGGAGCAAGGCAAGGCTCTCTCCAAAGCAAATTAGCTCTGGGAGAAAACAGAGGGAAGGGTGAGGTATGTATTTGAATAAACCTTCCCTTCTGATCAGGCTTCAGTAGTGGTCTGTTACATCTCTGTCCTCAAAGATAAGGCAGGGAGGGGCGCCCTGGGGAGATGCTTTCAAACCTGTTTGTTCCTGTGGTACCCTGGTGCACTTGAGAGCTGGAGTTTATCTCTTCTGAAGCACACCTGTCCCCGAGGAGTGATCCCTTCTCGCTGCCCCACTCTGATGGACCAGTCCTGCTTTCAGGAGGTGACGGCCACTCTTTGCACTGCAAGGGAGGCCAGGACAGACAGCTGAGAGAGCTGTCAGCTTAATGAAAAGCCCAAACAGGGAGACTCGGATGTGTCTGGCCACATGGGGATGCTGAAGCCCTGCTCTTGGCAGTCGGAAGGGTTTGCCGGCAGCCTTTCTCACCATGGCCCCAGCAAAATCCCTGCTCAGGGGGTTTTTTTTAATCCCTCTCCGGTCCGTGGAGAGGAGTGGGAGGAAGCACAGCTCCCTTCTCCCTGTGAATTGTTGCAGATGCCGGTGCTGGAGACCTTCGCCCACCTGCTTCCTTTTCCCACCAGCTGAGCACCAGGGGACCTGATGCTTGCACCCCGTAAATCAGTCACTCACTCACGATCTGGTTCAGGACCAGAGGAAGGCTGCTTGGAACAGAGAGCTGACATGCCCCGCTGACTCCCCAAGGGGTTTCATAACACAACAGCTCCTCCTGTGTCCCCCTAAAGCTGGGGGGACTCCTTGGGCTGATGTAGATGTCATCAAACATCCCTCGACACCAATCACTGTGGTGCCACCGCTTTGCTCTTGTGCCATCACTGCTGCTTCCGATCCCCTGCCCTCAGCAGGGACAGAAACAAACCTGTCACCATCTCTCTGGTGAAGCCACCCCAGTTTGGGGGCGATGGAGGGGAACACATCTGCAGAGGAGGAGGGGCTGGGAGCAGGGCCATAGAGCGATGCTGCGGCTTCAGTGGTTTTGTTCGGCAGTGCCGTGGGAAGTGTTTCCAGCTGCCTTCAAGTCATTCAATTCATCTCCTCCTCCGCTCTTGGCTTGCCAAATGGCTACAGGAGCAGAGCTGGCCCCGCTGGGCCGCTGAGGCAGGCCAGAAGCAGTGATGCTGGGAGCCGGGGGGGCAGGCACGGCAGGGGGAGGGAATTGATTTTGACAGATTGAAGTCAGGAGGAGAAAAATACACTTTGGAGGGCTTGGGGGATATTTCTTTGAACAAACTTCAAGTGATGCAGGGGTGGGAAAGAGAAGAAAGGTTAAAAAATGAAGGGGATGTGGGTGATGGCTGGAAGCTGCATTTGCAGGGGCTGCAGCTGGGCTGTCCTGCAGGCATCACTGTCCTCCACAGGGTTTGTGCAGCCTCTAGCTCCAAGACAGATGTTATTAATGCGGGATTTATTGTCCTCCAGCTTCACAGAGGTGCTGGGATGTATCTCATGCCCCCACATGGAGCCAGGTCTCTCCCCTCCCGCAGCTGGGATGGGTGAATCCCAAAAGCTGCAGCTGGAGTGTTGCGTGCATTGCTCAGGCGCTGTGATTTGGCTACTTATATGTTTGTTTCCCACAAATATTGCAGTCTGCTGGGCCAGAGCGGCTGGAAGTGGTGCTTGGACTCAATTCACACAAGTTTCATCATCTTCCAGCAGCCCTGCCTCCCCCCAATGAATCTCAGCTATTTCTCACAGCTGTTGGTGCCAGGACGGGTGTTCATCCCATTGCTGTGTAGACGCAGGTCCCTAGTGAGACATCCCCGTGACACAAAGCTCCTGTGCCACAGCCAGACTGGGAACACAGCGAATCACACAAAGCCCAGGATAGCGAGCGACCCAAATGCCAATTAAAATAGCTGCACAAAAATAAGGAGCTAGGGGAGCAGCAGAAAGCACTGAAACTGCATGTTACTCTCTGCCCTCAATGCTGCAGCTGTCCAGGGACTGGGATGGCCTTTGGCTGGCACGGTGCTCGAGCATCCCTTAGGCGGTCCCTACATAACCGCAGTGTCCCCACCAAGTTCAGCTTTCCCCCACCTCACTGTCACGCACCAAGGCTCTCCAAAAGATACAACTGCCTTATCAGCTGCTGGGAGTGGGCGAGAGTAAACAGGACGTCCCACAACAGCACCGGGGGCGCAGATGAAAGCAGCCTGGCCCGATGAGCCGGCCAAGTATGCGAGAGCAGCAGGCTGGGCTTTTGTTTTCTTTTTGTTTATTAATGTGTGTATTTATTTACTTTTTGGCCCACGAGTAGGGAGGGAGAGGCTGGGAGCCTGCTATAAGAGAGAGCAGAGGAGTGGGGTGCTGCCTGCCCCTGCTCATGAAGGCTAGTGGGGGTGTGTGATGTGATGTGATGTTATCATAGAATCATAGAACAACCAGGTTCGAAGAGACCCACTGGATCATTAACTCCAATCATTCCTATCAAACACTAACCCATGTCCCTCAGCACCTCGTCCACCCGTGCCTTAAACACCTCCAGGGAAGGTGAATCAACCACTTCCCTGGGCAGCCTCTGCCACTGCCCAATGACCTTTTCTGTGAATTTTTTTTCCTAATGTCTAGCTTAAACCTCCCCTAGCGGAACTTGAGGCCATTACCTCTTGTCCTGTCCCCTGTCCCTTGGGAGAAGAGCCCAGCTCCCTCCTCTCCACAACTTCCTTCAGGTAGTTGTAGAGAGCAATGAGGTCTCCTCTCAGCCTCCTCTTCTCCAGGCTAAACCACCCCAGCCCTCTCAGCCATTCCTCATAAGGCCTGTTCTCCAGCCCCTTCCCCAGCTCTTCTCTGGACTCGCTCCAGAGCCTCAACATCCTTCTTATGGTGAGAGGCCCAGTACCTTACACAGGATTTGAGGAGCAGTCTCACCAGTGCTGAGTACAGAGGGAGAAGAACCTCCCTGGACCTGCTGGTCACACCATTTCTGATACAAGCCAGGACGCCACTGGCCTTCTTGGCCACATTACATTATGTTACGCTATGTTATGCTGCTCCTAGGTGTTACGCCATGTCCAGCACCCTCCCAGCCTTCACCAAGGGGCTCCTGCTTCTTGCAGCAGCATCCCAGCCTCGTGCCATAGCCCTTGGCTCTGAACACAAGATTTGGGTTGGTTTTGCAGTAAACAGCCCCCCTACACTCAGCGCTGGGTGCTGCCCTGACATGGTCACATCTCCCTATCCCATCTGGAGGGACTGAGAAAGGGTGACGGCACCGCTGCCGGGAAGCGCCCGCGCTGCTGAAACCGCAGCCCTATGAGCAATAGGAAAATACGCAGGCGAGCGGTGGTGGCACAGTTTCCTGCGCCTGACGCAGCTCCAGTTTGCTGACCTTGTGCCCAAGAAGGGGGAGAAAGGGACATCAAA
>WAAB01019495.1:0-68774 GCA_013389865.1 Piaya cayana | reverse complement strand
AAAAAAAAAAAAAAAAGATGCTGGGTATGGAGAAAAGTGGGGGAAGAACAGAATAGCATCAGCAAAAGCTGCTGCTGGTACAGCCAAACGAAACGAGGTAGGTTTTGGGAGGTGGGAAGAGGGCAGATCTTAAGCTATTGCCACAGCCCATGAAAGCTGGGGCTTGTTACTGGCAGGTAGGTGTTTGGAGTTGACTGAAACAGCAACAGAGAAGGGAAAGGGAAGGGTCTCAGCCTCTCATTCCCACGCAGACGCCTGCCCACCAGCCATTAACAGCACCCTGCTAACAACCGCTCTCACCTCACTCCTGCCACCTCTGTTCCCAGCCCAAAGCCTGGGAAAAAAACAGAGTCTGGGAAAAAGCAGCCCCAAGGTGCCAAGCCCTGCCTGAGCCTTTTGGGGAGTGGAAAAAGGAGAGGACCCTCACACCTTGGGATGCAAATGGCCAGGGGACTCTCAGAACCCGTGGGAAAGAGAGAGGGATGCAGGCACAATCTGTCCTCAGAGCACCCCTGAGAACTTCATTAGAGGCAGTAACATCAATGAGGGGAACAAGGGGTATTCAGTGCAGTCCATCCATAAAGAGACACCAGAGCCAGGTGACGGGGTCAGCAAAAAAACTGCTTTATTGGCAAGGGTTCCCACAGGGAACCCGAGGCAGCAATCGGGTTCAAGTCCCTGAGAACACATTGTCCATGCTGGTTCCCCATCCCACCTCTATTGCATTAAACACATCCTAGTTACAAAAAGCAGACTGATGCTCCAGATACTGGAACATATAAATTAAAGTAAATGATAGTTACAAGACATTGCAATTTTTCCTTTTCTTTCTTAAACAGATTATCAGAAGGCTGGGGAATTTTTTTTTTCCGATCCACAGAAAATGTATAAAAAGCATTTTAAAATCTACATAATTCTCACTGTTGTTTTTTTTCTTAAAAAAAAAAAAAGGCACAGTAAAAAAATACTGGCTCAATAACATATTTACAACGCACCCATTATGGGCTATTTTCACTCAGCTTTAGGTTGGAAACGTTCGGCTCCAGCTCGAGGGTGCAGGGCTGGCAATAGCAGGTAAGGTGGCCAGGAGGATGCAGGGTCTCTCCTCTCCCTCACCTGCTAAATCCTTCCTGGCAGGTACAGAGCAGCAGCCAAACTGGAAAACACTGCCTGCCCAACCAGGCACCTCTCAGGTGTTCTGGCCACGCCAGCAGCACACAGAGCCAGGCCAGGGCTGGAAGATGCTCCAGTCCCACAAGGGAGGACATCCACACAGCCCCTGACCAGACCTTGAAGTGCTGCTTTGCAAAGGTGCAAGGCTGCCTGTGCTCAGCCTGCCTGCACCCACTGACAGGCAGAGAGGCAGCACTGAAGGGAGACCCTGTGCAAACACAGCACCCACACCACACCAGTGGCTTAAAAAGCAGCTCTTTTCCCACCCCTCAATATTTATAGAGAATCTTTACCTTAGTCTCTATAAATAATGCATAGATCAATGCTGCTGGCAACAGTTCAGCCAGTCAGGGCAGGGGGATCTCTGGGAAACAGAGCAGAGGCCAATGCTGGTTCACAGCCCACCCCACCATCTCCCTCCAGTGCAGCTCTTGAGCACCCAGCAGCTCTTTGCCATGGCCAGGTCTCCCCTGCCTGTCAGCCAAGCCAGGGACAAAACTTGCCCATGACCCTTCATCCAAACTGGGAGCCGGAGCTTTGCTGCTGAGATTTTGGCGGTGGGGGAGAGGATTGGGTAGGCAAAGGGTTACAGGAGAAGAGTGGGGAGGTACACACCAAAAAACTTAACATTTCAAAAGTTTAAAAAAAAAAAAAAAAAGGAGAAGCAAGCCTGGGGGAGGCAGAGCCACACAGCACCTGCGGTCACTCCTCACGCATGGCGTGGGGTCCGCTAGCGCTGCGGGGCTGCCCAGCAGTTAAGTGCTCAGGACCTGTCCCTCCCCGCCATCCTGGACAGAGCGGGCAGCGGGCACAGGCAGGCAGGGCAGGGGACAAGGGGCCGCACAGCAGCCTTCAGTACACACACACTGTGCAATACCACAGCAACGACGTCCATCCGTCTGCCTCACAGTGAGGCAGGACCGACACAGCCACACACAGGTCCCACACGCCCGTCGGATACCGGGGAAATTCGGGACGAGGTCGGAAGGGACACGCATCTCCTAGTAAATCACATTGGCCGGGCACCACGGCGTGTCAGGGTACAGCAGGCAGTGCACAGAGCGAAACCTGCAGGAGAGAGGAGCGGTGCTGAGCACGGGGCAGCAGCAGTCCTGCAGCACCCCACCTCGGGGGAAACAGGGCTCCTCGGTCTCACCTGGATGGATCCTCCTCGACGGAGAAGGCTCCCTTCATGTGGATGGAGTTGCGTTTGTTTTCAAACATGCCATAGCTTAGTGTCACCTGGGGGGAGGAAACATGAGAGGTGGGTCAAGCAGCCGACACAGCCATAGGGATCAAGCAGATGCGCGAGGAGAAGCTGCAAAATTCACCCTTTTCCCCCCACAGGCTCTAGTTACTCTGTGCATCACCCCACAGGGACAAAATGATGGGGATTTCCCCCCCCCCCCATTGTCATGTCAATTAATAGCTTAGCTGTGATGCCCAATTTAAGTGATAACATGAAACCCGATGACTCCACCATGCATCCCAAACCCTCTTTCCACCCCAGGGCATCAGGACAGGAATACCTGTTTGTGAATCTCTGTCTTGGGCACCTGGTGGAGGTTCTCCAGGTGTGAGTGGAAGAGGTTGCTCCGGATGAGCTTCACGCCCAGCACCGACTCAATGATGTAGCCAATGGTGCAGTCATCAGGCAAGCGGATCTTCTCTGCTGTGCTCATGAAGTGGCCCCCACTGTGGGGAGACAGAGAGGAGCTGCAGAGGAGCAAAGCCTAGGGAAATGTGGGCACCCCATGGGGCCTGGACTTGGCCAGTGGGTGCCCAGCTCTAACTAAAAAAAAAAAAACCAAAACTCAATTCCACTTGGGGGAACCGAGGTCCTTCCCAGCTTGTTTCCAAGGTCTCTGCAGAAACCTCCAGCAAGGCAAAGAACAAGGTGGTAGGACACGGTAAACCCTCAAAGGTGTTGTCACTGCTCTGTGCCCCACTGGGACCGTGGTGATCCCCCGTGGAAGAGCAACACCAACACTCTTACCTGGCCCATGGGCTCATCTTCAGTGCCAGCCCGCGGCTGATACAAAACCCAGCTCCGCCCGTAGCAAACCAGAAATGCACAGGATGCTGTGAGAGAGGGGAAGCAATGGCAGTGAGACCTCCTCCCACTAACCAGGGAGCAAACCCTAGGCCGAATTAAGCCAGCCCCCATCTCTCACCCCTCTCCTTACCATCTTGTTCTCACTGATTCTCTCTGTAGCCTGGATGGGCCGGTCCAGGCTGGGCTTCCCAATGTAGATATCCTGTGTGTGAGGGTAGCTGGAGAGCAGCTTCACCAGCATCCGCACATTCACATAGTTGTCATCGTCCACATGGCAAAACCACCTGTGTTGGCAGCAGTGTTACACCAGGTGAGGGCAACCCCCCAAAGCCCCGTGATGAGGTTTGACCCCAAAAATGCAAACAGCTTCTGCCTACATCATCCCCCACCCTCGCAGCCCCATCACCCCCCACGGCAGCCCCAGGCACTGCTTACTTTCTGCCAGACTCGATGAACTTGTCGTACTCCACAGCCATCTTGCAGGACAGCGCCTGGCGGCTGTGGGCAGCCGAGCAGTTGGTGTTGATGACATTTCCTGCAGGAAGACAGCGGGGTCAAAGCCCAGAGTCGGGGTGTCCCACACCTCCACACACAGTCAAACCGCAACGCTTCACCACACACACCCCAAGGGCATGATGGGGACAGAGACCCTGATGCTTGGCAATCTCTGTGCCACTTCATTTTGGGAAAAGAATGAATTTGGTGGGGGAATGGCTTTTGGGTCCATGTGAGATAAGGGATGCGGATGCAGCGGATGCACCAAAGCCGAGTCACATCTCAGATTGCTTGCGCTATGTGAGATGCCAACCAACATCACCTTGTGCACCCTGGGAGCGGGGGCAGGAGGCAGGAGGGGTGTCAATGAGCCAGCTTCTCCTCCCAGAACACCACAGTCAAATCCTGCACTATACCCGCAGCCTTTTCTTACATCGGCCACCTGTTATTTGCTTGCCCAGCTCAAAGGCAATTGCTTTCCGGCCTGAAAAGGACTCATTTGCATGGGGAGAATAGACTGAGCTGACCCTGGCCCCTGGGAGCGGCTGGCAGGGAAATGCTCCCATGAAACCCCAGCTGTGTTACTGTCAATCCCAGCTCGCCCCAGGGGCAAACTGGTGCGAAGGCACTTGGTTAGCATGCTCCTCAGCAGCATATTGCAGGCGATGGGCTGGGCTGACTGGGAAGGAAACTCATCCCCAGGTGGGGGCTCCCAGGCTCAAGGTGCTTTAGGCACCACCTGCGAATGAAACAAGTTGCCTCACTCTCAGCCCAGGTCTCTATGATGAGAGGCATTTAGATCTCTTTTTTTATTTATGGAGTTCCCCAGGGCATGGCTGGCATGCACCTCAGGTGGAGGCTCCTCAGGAAACCTGGCCAGGTCACACATGCAAAGGGACAAGGACCACAAACTCACGTGCTTGCTTCTTCAGTTCCTCATCTTCCCCGTCTGTGAAGATGAAGGTCTGAAAGAAAAGATGAGGCACCTTTGAGGACTGAGATGCTGAGGCCACGCAGCTCTGGACACCACCCAGCAGAGCTGGGCAGCACCAGGCACCAGTCCTGTTGGGACACTGGTGGCTACTTCTTCCTCCTCATTAAAAACCAAAGTGGCACCAGAGAGTCAGGCAAATCCACCACACACTCGACCTCAGACTGAGAAGGTTGCCAAGCCATCCTGGCTGGAAAAGGCACATAACATCTTGCCTCAGTAGGGTGCAAACCCCAGCCCCTGTGCCGAGTATCCCCATCCTCTCGCCTTTTCCAGAGGGCAGCAGCAGGCAGGGGGAGGATTCTGGGCAACGTGGGGGCTGTTCCCAGCATGAGGCATGTGTGCAGAGAGGAGCAGGTGACAGGGAGCGGGTGCAGAGCGCGGCTTGATCTGAGCAGGGACTTCAGACTTTAGCCGGTGCGTGTGGCCGGCGATGCCAAAGCAGCTGCCCGGCGGCTCTCCTTGCCCAGGCAGGTGTGTTTGCCTGCTGTGCCGGCTGCCAACCGCATCCCCACCTGTGTCAACAGTACGTGGCCGTCCCCAGCCACTTTCACAACTCCCCCACAGCTCCTTTCTGCTCACCCAAGGAGGGGACAGTCCCTCAAACCCACCCCCACACAGTCCCCATGGTGACAGGCAGCACCCTGCCTCCTCCCCAGGCACCCAAGCTGCCTGTCTGGCTGCACTCCTCTATTTACACAGCTAATTCCTGGCATATGCCACCCGGGAAGGAGGACTGGGGGGGGCTGTTGTTGGCCTGAGATTTGGGGACAGGCAAGAAGCAGGAGGAGAGAGCAGGGGGTGGGAAAAGGCATCTCCATCAATCAGCGGGCAGCAAACAAAGCTGGAGGAGAGAAACCACAACCAGCTGCCAAGCGCTATTAAAAACCAGACGTGCACAAAAGGGCAAAGGAAGAAAGACAAAGGGTTGGGGGGGAAGGCAGGAGGAGGCGAAGGGGGACGATGGAGCCTGAGCTCTGGGGATGATGAATTACAAGTGAGCTGGAAAGCGAGTGTCACCACACAGCCGGCCGGCCCCGGGAACGCGCTGGGGTTTTGTGGTTTGTTTGAGGAGGTGGGTACAATAGCAGGGTTGACTTTACTCAGCAGAGAAGAGTTAAGCGGGCAGCAGTGGTCATTAGCATACAGCTGCGCTGGTTAACCCGGCCGTGTTTGCTCAGGTCCCGAGCAGGAGGCTGGTGGGGAGAGCCCAGATCTGCAGGAAGGCTGAATGGGAGGGGAGGAGAGCACATTCCCAGGGATGGGGCTACAAGTGACCTCTGGGGCTTCAAAAGGAGAAAAGAAAAAGGAAAAAAAGAAAAAAAAAAGGATGGAAGAGGTGGGAAGGCAAGTTTTTACAAATGCACAACCCATCATGCAGCCTGTTTTTCTGGGGAGGAACAGAGGTTGGCCGCCCAAAGGGTTACCAAGTCTGTGATCTAATGAGGACAGGACAGCTGGGGGACAGGGACATTAGCCCACTGGCTGCAGGGCTAAAGATGCCATTGGTGGTCATGGCCCTGGGAAGCATCACTGCTGGGGTGGGACAGGGTCAGTGCTGTGCACGGCCACCCCCAACCAACACAGGGTCCAGCCAGCACCTCACTGCTGGTGCCCATTTCCCCAGGTGCTCAGTGTTCAAGCACCTGCCAGGGGTATGAGCTGACCCAGGCCAGGGGGAGACCATCCAAAAATGCCCCAAACCACTCCATCACAAGCCCTTTCTAATTCACCTTGAGACACGTGGTGCCCCAGTACATCCCCCCTCAAGCGTCAGCCCTGCCCAAGTGGACAGGGGAGGTGGAGGACACAGAGCCTCTGCACAGGCGAGACAGAAAATGTTTGCCTGATTAGCTCAGAAACGCCGTCCAGCAACTGTGTCTTCAGCCGCTCCAAAAATAACCCTGCAACTAATCCTTCGACTCAGCTGCTATAAATAGACCACAGGGACAATTGTTTCGCACTTGCCTGCGTTGAAAGGCTTCATCCTAATGAGGCATCTTCTCTCTGGCCTCCTTGCAGGAGCTACTGAGAGCTACAGGTTCCCCACCTCCCTCCCAGCCTTTGGCATCCCTGATGCAAAGTGCTGGACATCAGGGCAGTGCCTGGTTTGCAGCAGGGTGAGTGGGATGAGACACTGCAGCCAACGTCACTGAGTTATCACTNAGCAGGGTGAGTGGGATGAGACACCTACCAAGCCAGATCACCTACCAAGCCACCATCTCCAGATGCAATGGCAGTGGGGCCAGCTTCCCCAACCCTCTGCTAGGCAGAGGGCATCCCAAGTCCTTACACCCACTCCCTTCCACTTCTCTCTCGCTTGGCCCCCATGCCACCGTGGCACAGAGGGGTGCCAGGACCACTCAGGTCCCCTGCAGTAGCTTTTTCCTGCAGGGTTCAGGAGAGGAAGGGCCTGCTGCCACCCCCAGCCCCTGCAGGAAACCTCATTGTTCTCAAAACTGCTGCTTCAAGAAACACAGGATGCCAAATCCCTCCCAAACAATAGCTGCCACCGCTCCATACAGCCCCGCACAATGTGCTGCTCGGTGTACTGGACCAAGAGGCACCCAGGGTCCCTGCAGCCAGGATGGGGTCAGCTCCCTCCAAGCGCCTGCAAGGAGCCAGGCAGCCGCCGGCAGCCCCCTGCCTCCTCCTTACTCTTAGGGAGGGCCCATTTCTTTTTTTCCTTAGTTTTTGTTTTGCCCTCCCCTTCACTTCTCTTTTCGTGGTGACTCATTTCCCCCTCCACCGACCAAGCTTGTGGGTTGTTCATGGCTGGGTGCTGTGCAAGGCACCTCACCAGCTGGGGCCACGCCAGGGTCATCCTGTCCCCGCTCTGCACCGCTCGCTGGGATGCAGCCCACCACTGTCCCCACCTTCCAGACTCACCAAAAAGGGGAACCTCTGCCAGGCAGGCAACCCTGTGGTGCACAAATCCTGCCCCCATGCTGCATCTCACTTCCCCATGCTGGGAGGATGGAGCACCCTGGTACCCACCTACGCGGCACATGGGGTGCTGCATCCTCTTTCAGCCCAAGAACAAGGAGGACCTTGCTTGGGTGGGGAAGGAGGCAGAAAAGAGGTGCTGGGGCAGTCAGCCTTTAGCTGGGCAAAGGGCTCTGAGGGGAGGCTAGGGTGCTGCTGCAGCAGGTCCCTGCCTGGCTTTGTGTCCCTCAATGCAGATGTTTTCCCTCTAGCCTGTGGGGGATAGGAGGGAAAATCCCCACCTCACTTCAGCAGGTCAGGAGCAGTGCAACAGCAACGTCCCTGTGACAGCAGCATCTCCACTCCCCCACGGTGCTGGTGGTGATGGTTTTCCCCAGAACTGGGAGGGTGTCTATGCTGGCACAGGGGTCCCATGGTTGGGACCTGCAGAGGCAGGGAAGGGGCTTGCAAGGCCATGGGCCCTTCCTTGCTCCCGGCTCCTTTCGGCAAGAGGAAGATTCCTCCACTGTAATTTTAAATGCTATAATTTTTTAATAACCTTCTTGCAAACAATGAACTCATTGTGCGGCAAGGGTCCCCCACCCTCCCGCCTGGCGCTCCACGCGCGCCGCTTGCCGGCTCCAAGGCTTTTATGGACAAGGACAGCAGCATCATTTAGAGCAGGCAATTAAGGGGCTCCCACCCCCAAAACCCACACAAGCTTCCCAGGGAGGGACCCTCACACATGAGATGAGTTCAGCAGCGCTCAGTAGGCCCAGGTGAGCAGCCCAGGGCTGGGGGGAGGTGGCCGCACCATGGAGCGGGTTTGGTATGAGCAGTCCCCTTGGCCACAGCTGCTCCAAGCGAAGTCCGAGCGGGACACATGCTGGCACGGTCTGCCACGGCCTCTCCAAGGACGGGGACTCTGGCCAAGGTGCTAGGGAAATTTGGGAGCTGCCATCAGCAGAACATACTCTCCGGAAGGTAACCCCATTCCCTCTTCCCTGAGAGCAGGAATTTTTCAAAGGCTGCAATTACCCCGCCAAGCTGGAGGAAGCCAGAAGATCCCACGCTGGTGGGACCGCAGCCCAGCCCAGAACCCTCGCGGGCACCGTGGTGTGTGCCGAGCCACCCGGCTGCTTTGGGGTGCGCCAGGGACAGGGGACGTTTCTTATGCAACCCTGCCACTGAAATCACTTGACTCAGCAGAAAACCAGTGGGTCTGGACTCACTCATGTCCAGGATTTCTGCCTGATGGCCATTTCCCTCCTCCTCCCTGCTTTTCAAGTGCAAAGTTTCCCCAGACTGCACTCCAGCATCCTAAGGACACCGAGACAGCTGGCAATTCTCCCTAAAGCAAGGAGGGGAAAACTCATAACTTTCCTTCAACTCGCCCAGCCTGGATTGTGCAATTCAAGGAACAGATTTAGTAGGGGTCTGTCCTCCCTGCGCTGAGAGAAGCAGGAAGGAGAAGGGGGTGCCCTTTTCTGTGTCTTGGAAGGGCCAGAAGGCAGGAAACCCGGGCTATTGTAGGAAGAACAAAGAGACAGGAGCTATTCCCCAGATCTGCCAGGGTCCAGCCTGGAGTCACCTGCCAGATTTAACCCCTTCTCACCACTGCCTACATCTCTCCTCCTCAGAGAGCTGTCCGGCTAATGAACAGCCAAGAGGGCAGTTGGGATTTGATGCAGAAAGGAGGATCGGGGGAAGACGAGACACGGCATCAGGCATGGGGAATTCTCAAACCTTGAGTAGGAACTTCCCTGCTCTGGGGAAGCAGCACGCACACCCGAGCATTGTTAGCGAAACAAGAGCAAGAGAGGGGCAGGATGAGCAGAGCCAGCCCTGACTCAGATCAAGAGAGACGTTTGAGCAGAGGCACTGCCCCACTGCCACCACACAGCCCTCCCAGGGCAGGGACCACAGGGCAAGGCAAGGAGGGGATGCAGAAACCACACGACATTTCTGAGACAGGGAACCAGCAGAGAGAAGCCCCGTGGCACCAGTCCAGCACTCTGCAGGCAAAAACCCCAACACGATGCCAAGTTTAGGGGCTCTGGTGCCCCCAGAGCTTCCCAGACACAGCAACCACCTCAGTGTGGGAAGACTGGAGCAGATCAGCAGCAGCATGAGCTTGTCCCCTTGGCCTCCATGCGTGTCCCTCCAGCCCTCACTTTGCTCCATGGGAGTTCGCGCCGCCTCCAGCTCTCTCGGCAGCTCCTTGTCCTCAAGTGCTGTACAAGAGCCGTCACTCAGCGGTTTGGCTTGTCAGGCGGGCACCTCACCGGGGCTGCAGCCCCCCTGGCTTCATGGCCCTCATCTCTAGGCAACCTGACCTGGACACGGCCAGCTCCGGCTCCCCCGTTCCCATGGAAAGTGCCACACAAGAGGCTGCGAAGCCTTTTCTCTGCGCCAGGAGAAAAGGGGCTTTGTTAGCTTGCCCAGGGGGACAGCGTGAGAGCCGAGCCTCGGGTCTCTGGGAATCCAAACGGACAAACGAAGCACAACAACAACAAAAAAACCCTAGAAGAAAGCCGGAGCTCACAAGAAGGAGGGGGGAAAAAAAGAGCAGCCATTCCCAGGATCATCTGTAGGTGCTCAAAGAGCGTTCCCCCACCACCACCACTTGCCACCCCGTCGCAGTGACAGCAAAGCATAAAAGAGATTTCCATTAAATAACTGTACCAGGGAGCGATGTCAGAGCCACTGCCAAGTCTAGGAGACTGAACACAAAAAAAGGGAGAAGATTCACAAGGGAAAAAATAGTAAGATGATGCCCGGGGTAAGCTGCAGTTGCCAAGCTCTCACAGGGTCCAGCAGACGCGGGTGAAGGAGGCTGAGGTGGGTCAACATCCCCCCCTCGCCTCCCCCTCCATCCCCAGCCAAGGAAAACAACAGTTTGCAAGCAAGAAGCACAAATCCAGGCCAGGAGGAAACACGTGAAGACAGTAGGATGGGAAGGTTAGCATCAGTCATGCCTTACTTGGAAAGCTGTCTAAGGAGAGAAAAAGCGCCTTGAGTGCAGATGGCAAAGCACATTTCCTAAGGAAACTGATTTTTTTTTCTCCCCTCCTCCTTTTTAATTTTGCTTCAGTACTTGCAGGGCAGTGTAAGAGGCTTGGGCAGGACATCAGTAAGGTCAGGGATCAGCCAAGATGCAACTGCCCTGGTGCGGAAGAGCCAGAGCAAACCTCCGGCTGCTCCAGCCTTGCCTGCTCCCTGGCAATGGGACCACGAGCCTCAGCTCATCCCCCAGGCTCGGGATGTGAAACGGGGTGTCCTTTGGGCACCCCAACTGCAGATGCGTCATGGGGAGCTGCCAAAGCTCACCCCACAGCCAGGGGCACGACCCCACAGTGGTCACCGGGGGGTGGGGGGGCAGCCCTATAAGCTTCCCCAGTGGAAAGGAACTCGTGGCAAGCCCAGCAACGGGAGCCGCTCAGCGAGGACCCACGAGCACCGTTTTTGGGGGGCTGCTAAGCACGAGGAACTCCCTCCATCACTCACCCATCCCAAACTCACCCTGCAACGCTGCTTTTCACCCTCCCCAAAGCACCGCTGGCTCCGGAACAGCCTCAAAGTAACATCCTCACTCAACGACAGGGGGAACATGAAGAGGAGACACTGGCCGGGTCAGAGCATCCCGGGCCCCGCGGGGAGCGCTCCCCTCCCGCTCCTCTTACCATGTCGCGATTGCGGGAGATCCAGGTGTCGAGCAGCAGCTCCAGCCGCGCCTTGTGAAACTTCTTGGTGGTCTTGACGGCGATGAAGACGTCCCGGGGGGTGATGTCCTCGGCCGGCGGCCGCGGGGGGCTCGGCGGGGCGGGCGGCAGCTCCCGCCGGGCCCGGCTCAGCCGCCCGAAGTAATCGGCGAAGCTGCGGAGCCCGGGGGGGCCCCGAGCCGCCGGGGGGGCCGCGGCCGCCGAGCCCAAGCTCTGCAGAGCCCGCTGAGCCCCGCCGGCCTCCCCCCGCGCCAGCCCCGGCCTGGCCGGCGGCTCCACCATGAGCACCAGCAGGCAGGTGAACATGGAGCCCACGAGGGACAGGAGCAGCTTCCTCCCGCAGCTCTTCAGCATCCTCCGCCTTGCCGCCTTCTCCTCCTCCTCCCCGCTGCAGCCACCACCGGCCGCGCTCCAACCGCCCCGCCGGCCCCGCCGCGCCGCCGCCTTTAAAGCGCCCCCGCCCCGGGCCCGCCCCGAGGGGCGTGAGCGGCACCCGGCCCCGCCCGGCCCCGCGGGCCCCACGGCCTCGGCCTCAGCAGCTCCGACCCACCCGGCCCGTCCTGCCTCTGCCTGAGCATCTCCTGCTCTGCCTCACCCGCCCTACCTGGTCCCTGAGCATCTCCTGATCGCCCCGTGCCTGTCCTGCCTGATCCTGAGCATCTCCTGCTCTGCCTTGCCTGCTCCTTCCTGGTCCTGCGCACCTCATGCTTGGCCTGTGCCCATCCTGCTTGGCTCCTGCACATCTCCTGGCCTCTCCTTGCCTGTCCTGCCTGTCCCTGCTCATCTCCTGCCTGGTCCCTAAGCATCTCCTGCCCTCACGTGCCCGCCCTGCCTGGCCCTGAGCATCTTTGATCACCCCGTGCCTGTCCTGCTTGGTCCCTGCACATCTCCTGCTCTGCCTTGTCCACCCTACCTGGTCCTGAGCATCTTCTGCTCACCCATTCCCATCCTGCCTGGTCCTGAGCATCTCTTGCTCACCCATTCCCATCCTGCCTCAGCCTGAGCATCTCCTGCTCTCCCGGTGCCCATCCTTCCTGGTCCTGTGCATCTCCTGCCTGGTCCTGTGCATCTCCTGCTTGCCCCATGCCCATCCTGCTTGGCTCCTGCGCATCTCCTAGCCCCTCCTTGCCTGTCCCTGCTCATCTCCTGCTTGGCCCCTGCTCATCTGCCCTGCCTTGTCCATCCTGCCTGGCCCCTGATCATTTCCCGGCCATCCCTCATTCATCCCACCTGGCTCCTGCCCTGCCTCGCCGCAGGCTGGGAGCACATGGCAGGCTGCAGGTCAGCCTGTTCCTCCTCTCCCATCGATGCCCAGGGGATGGTGGGCAGAGTGCGGGATGGATGTGTAACAGTTCCCACAGATCCCAGCACACCAGGAGCATCACTCGCTGCTTCATCGGCAGAAACGGGTACGTTCCCCATTCTGCTCCTCCTGAGTTGTCATTTCCCAGAGATTTGCACTGAGGTTTTCTCACAACCGTATCCAAGAGGTTACCAGAAAGCTGACCAGCCCGACCAAACTCGAGGCAGTTTCCCGTCAGTTTCTTTTGAGGCCAAGCATAATTTCAAAAAACCAGCCATCCTCCCCCAGAACCACAGCATTCCTCTCACTTCCACCAACCACCAGTCTGGTGGGTAAATCTGGCTGCAGGGTCTGTTCCCATTTCTGCTCAGGGAGACACAGAGACCCTCCCCGGGCCTGGCTGACTTTGTCCAGGGTGCAGCACTGTGCTTTGAAGCCAGTGCTGATGGGCAGCCCCACAGTGCTGGGGTGCCTGAAACTAAATACTGCAGAGATGCCAAGCAAGCCCCTCCAGTGATTGCTAACCATGATAATGATGCTTTGTTAAATGAGACACCATTTCCCCAGCCAGGCATTGGGAAAAGTGGTGACTGGGAGGGAAAACTGGGTTGAAATCTGGTCCTGGATGTGCCACCAACCTGCTATTTTACTGACGCCAACCCCTGGGGCCTCTTTCCCCCTTAGCCTCCCACTCTGCAGGCAGGGAGCTCTTGGGGTTTTCTTTCCCAGTATGTGCACGGCTACAGGGAGGCGGGTTTGGGTTTGGGCCTGGGCTGCAATGTAATGCCATAATCAGGGGCTGCTGCATTTTTGGGCAGGGACCTTGTCCAACTTGAATTTTTCCTGCAGTCACGTGCTCCATTCATCTCTGGCACTGGATAAACAATACCATAATACCAGGCAGGACGAAGCAAAGAGACTGCATCCTTAGGCAAGCCCCAGCATTTGCCTTCTCCTGCTTTTAGGCTATACATTCCCCTGGTCAGCCCTTGAACCATGGTCCTAGGCTAGAAATGCTCAGAGAGGCCGTGGGGTTTGGTCTTGTGCAGCGCTGCCTGTGTCTGGGGACAGAACTATGCTGCCAAAGAAGCCTCCAATAATAAAAGAAAAAAAAAAAAAAACAGTTAGACCGTACAAACACAGGAACCAAATCCCACACTCCCCACTTCCCGCTATTGCTGCAGAGTTCAGCCTTCCAGTCTCAATTTGCTTTTTTTTTTTTTGGGTGCCCTTTGTCTCCAACCCGATGGTACAGCAACTGCGACTCGAGAGGCAGCTGAAAAGCCCGATCGGCGAAACGCTGAATGAAGAAAGAGCTCCTTTCTGCAGGAGCCAAAAAGCGAGGAAAGGCACTTTTCCCCCGACCAGCTGCTCTCTCGCTTCTACAGCCTCGGCGCTGGCTGGGGACACGTGCCACAGCCAGATGTTGGGGTCCTGGCCGGCACCGTGGGGCAAAGGACAATACGGGCTCTGTGTGCTGCTGGTCCCCGAGCGATGCAGCAGGGTCTGCAGAGCTGCTGTGCTGCTGCCAGTACTGGCACAAGGGTTGTCCCAGCCCCCTAGTGCTGCCCACATCCCCTGTCCCCAGGCTGGCACTTGTATCAGCCCAGCCATCCGAGGTCAGTGAGCCACGGCACCCGGGGAAGATATTCTTTCTCTGGCATTGTCCTGCTGGAGTAAGACTCCCAAGGGATCAGTTGGCTGCTGGCTGTGTCCCTGCAGGCTTCCTTTCCAAGCACCTGGCCTCTTGGCTTGATCCTCACCTGCCATGTGGACATCCCCAGTGAAGCACCCTCCCCCTAAGAGAAACAGTGATGGGGTTAGCGGTAGTCCTGCTTACCCCTCGTTGGGCACAGGATGGTATCCAAGAGGTGCTGAACAGGCAGCTGCTGCGGGGAGGATGCTCTCAGGAGCACCCTGTGCCTAAGTTGGTGGCATTCAGACTTCTGGGTGCAAAGCATCTAACTGTAAGCAGGGTGGCCCTGGTACTAGAAAAACGTGGGTGCCTCATATATAAAAGAGCCAGGGGAGAGGAATGGTCACATCTGGTCTGCAGGAGGGATGCCAGGGCTCAGCCAGGAAAGGAGTCTCACTTCCTTCCCCCAAAAAGTAACCCATTTTGGATGCAGCCCATAACCCACCTCGCTGAGATGTCACCGGGTGTGCCTGGCTGTGGCTGTGGGATAGCAGCATTCTCTCTGTATTGCCTGGCCCCGCAGATATGAATCTAAGACAGATCCCACTGCCCAAGTCCCCCAGACTGCAGGGATATCTCCTTGGCAGAGCAACCCCACCAACTCATTCCCACTGCAGATAAACCTCACCAAACCCCTGTACTGGTTTTCCACTGGAGATGGCTGGATTCAACCCCACACTGACCCAGGACTGGAGCTGCATGTGGGACATCTCCCTTTCAGCTGTACCATGGTATTAGGTCAGTTTAAATTGGTTTAAACTTTCCGCATCGCCCCTGCCTGCAGCCTGACCCTGGCGCTCAATAGGTGGTCCCTAAGAGGCTCCCAGGTTCTCAGGGCTGCTAAAAAATGGTTAATAAATCCCCAGTAATAAAGTGTTCAGGTCATCTGAGAGAAACGCTGTGCCTGGGCTGCAAAGCTGCATTGTCTGCCCAGAACGATTTATGCGCTTCGTCAGACAGGGGTTAAAAGCTCTGTCAGGCGCTGACTTCACCGCGATCATATTGTCGTGGGTATTTAACAGGGTTCAGTCCCACCGCACGGCTGGGCAGTCGTTGCTCTGGCCGCACAGCCAAAGTGTGCGAGGCAGATATCGGAGGAAGGCAGGCAGCCTGGGAGCTGGATCCTGCCTGCAGCCCCCTCCCTCGCCCCCTCGCTTTGCCTTTCTGGGATTTTCTGAGAGCACAAAAGAGACTTTGCATCAATTATTGGTAGGAAAATGGCAGCACCCCGCGGCAGACTTCTGTCCTCCTGGCCCGGGTTTGGTTAACTTCCCATTGTCTGATGGACTCTGCTATTCAGCGCCCAGTGCGAGGGCTCATTTTTTTCATCGACTGCATTTTTTAACCACCCTGGGAACAAAAAAACTTTCTGCCTTGGTAGTAGAGGGTCTGGCAGTGCCGTCAGGTTGGCTGTATAAAAGAGAGCGTGTTAGTGCCGCCCCACCCTAGTCTGCTGCAACGGATGCTCGTGAAGCATCTCCTGATGCTCAACTGTCCCCATCCCCATTGTCCCCACTGTTCTACTGCTGCAAACCCCATCAGCCCTCTGGGGCCTCAGACCCTACATCACATTCCCCCTCCACCTCAGGGGAACTGCGGGTCCCCTTGATGGGGTGGGGGCAACACGATGCGATCTGTGCTGGGCACTTTGAGATCCCACGGGCCAGGGAGCTATACAAATGCAAAGCGTTATTATTTTCCTGGGGCTGAAGCAGAGGCCTGAGAAAGGTTGAAGGAGAGAAGCAGTTAGTGAGGAACAGCGGGGGATTTAGCTCCTGAAAAGGAGCCGGGGAAAAAAGCGGGCGAAGAGTTTCATTGTGCGCTGGGCAGAGGGGGTCACGAGCAAGTTAAACTGGTTAATGTATTGGAGCAGCTTCCTCTGAGCTGCTGGGAGCAAGCAAAGCCCAGCAACAAAAGGCTGAGGGAGCATTCTTGCAGGGAAAGTGGGCTCTCTTTAAAAGGATTTGATTTCTTTTCTGTCAGTTGAATGGAATTTGGTGGTGACTCCTCCAGGTCTAAGAATTTGGGGCTTTGGCAGTAGTGGTGACGGGAGGGGACAGTCCCCATCTCCCCCTCCCTGCTCCCACATTCTTCTCCATCTCCAAGCCCGCTGCCCCCAGATTACAGCCCTTGGTGTTGCGGGGGGGAGAGGGGCTTGGGGAACACAAGCGGCCCCATAGACACGCTGATCCTGAATGAAAGCGAGGGGCATGGGGCCATCTCCACCCAGCCTGGTTTCTCATGCTCCCTATTCAGCCCATGGGAGGGAGGTAGGAGTGGGGAGAGGAGAGGGCAGTGGGGCAGCCGCTGCTGCTTTGATGACCCTCTAGGTGCTTCATGGTGGACCTCAGGTAGCTTCAGCAGTGTAAGGTGTTCAAGAGGACCTTTCTGCTTCTTCCTTTGGGAAGTGAATTTTTAATGTTAAAACCATGGAACAAAGGTAAAAACAGGAGGGAAAGGGAACCTGAACTAGCAAATCAGATGGATCCAAAATCATTTTCTCACAGCTTGTGTACATCTCTCCTACCAACAGCAGCTCTTGGGGCAGACCTAGCCTTATAGACCTGGCTTTCCCCCCCATAAAACCCCTTGGCTAGCAGGCAGGAGACACTAGTCCCCCTGCCCTGTCTTTGCAAGGCCATAGAAAGAGGAACTGCTGCTGGCCAGGGATGCTGGGCTTGATGCAGGCTGCCTCTGGCTGCAGATCTCTCCTGAGAGCAAACCAGGGAGTTTAGAGCTGTTCTGGCTGGATGCTTGCTGTCACACACTGCTTAGATTTAACTGGCAGTATGGTTTTGGTGTGGTAAAGGAAAATAATCATTATGCAGAACTTAGTGACTCAGGCATTTGCGCTGTACAAGCTATTGCAGAGCCAGAGCTTCCAGCAGCGGTCAGCTAGGTGGACAGACAGACAAACAGAAGCGAGTGGAGCTGCAGACTTCTGACTGCACCCAGCTTGCTGTGCTTTAGTTTCCTGAGAGGTGACAAATCTCTGGAAGAGAAGCTATGGTCTCGGTCCCCCAGGCAGCTGTCTGTTTGGAAGAGTCCCTTAGGGGCTGGCCATGGAGCCTGTACGTGTCCGTCTGTACATGCAGGGCCAGAGCACAACAAGCTGAGATCATGGTTTGCTGCAATGATGGCCAGCCTGTCCCAAGCTCCTTCGAGCCAAAGGTGGGGTCAGAGAAATTTGCAGCTCCTGGCCTTTAATTTCTGGCTCCTAATTCCTTCTGGCCCCATTTTTTTCACATTCCTGTCCTAAACTGTCTGTCTCCCACTGCTTTTTTGAAGATGAGCCAGAAGCTGATGTCAGGGGAAGCGTTTAGAGATTACCCCAAGGAGGATGCGGAGGCCAAGTCTCATACTGTGCTGGGCAGGGCTAGAGAAGGCCCCGGGAATCCAGTGTCCCATCTCCAGCAACAGCATAACTGGAGCATAAGAAACAGCAAATAAAACGGGGCTGCTCCCATACCAGCCAAGCCCTGCACTGTGGTTGGCAGCCACCACTGTGGGTCCTGTGCAAAGGGAGAAGAGACAAGAACCAAGGGAGGCAGCATACAGGAGCAGGTGGGGTCTGACTCAGAAGAGACATCAGCCCAGCTCAGGGCAGAGCCCGGCTATGCCAGCAGCCACAGGCAAGAGCAGTGCCTGGACTCTCCTTGCTGGGAACAGCCCTACGTTGTACCAGGGAGCTGAGATGAGCCCAGGTGGCTGCTTGCCCCCGAGGTTCTCCTCCAGCTCAGCACCTGCCTTAGTGACTCCCTAAATCTCCTACCTTAAGATCAGGGTTTGGTGCAGCAGCAGGTTCGCACACTGTGACCAGACACCAACCACTCTTTTCCTGCCCACAGCTACCTACGGTTCCAGGTTTCCAAAACCTCCCAGGGAGAGGATCAAGGATGCATTTTAACTCCCTACCCAGACCCAAGCACCTCCGTGCCTGCAGCACAACCTGGAGCAGAAATAACTCCTGCACCCAACCCAGATCAGAGATGTGTGTCACTCTGGTCCTTGTATGCTCCATTTCCAAATGCTGCCTTCTCCCATAGAATTCAGCTTCTCTCTGTGTCCCCACAGCTCCTTGGCTTCTTCCTTCCCCCTGAGGTGTCCTGATGAAGTTGCTGAGTGTTTTTAAAAAGGTAAATCAGTGAGGAAATATTCACCCACCACTTCCCCCAGCTTGCCTCGGGGGTCTCCAAAAGCCCCTTCCCCACCACATGCCTGGGAAATTGTTTGGTCCCTTCCCATTCCTCCTGCACATGGGATTAAAAGCAACAGTTTATTTTTCATGTGATGGTAGTTTAAATAGGAATTTTGCTGCTCTGGCTTCAAAGCCAAGAGAGGGTGGTATTAGTGTTATGTGAGGTGGGGAGAAGGAGGAGGAAAAAGGAGGTGGGAGTTGAAAGGGGGAAAAGGGGGAGGATGTGCGGGGGTGAAGACGGGATTAAAACATCCCATTAGAATTTCTGTTTTTGGAACGCTCACAAAAATGTTGACATGTAGCATGACTAACATAGTGCAAATGTCAGCCCAGCTCTGCGAATGGGGGCCCTCGCTCTCCTCCCAACACGCTGGCCCCCTTTTAAGGCAAAAATATACAATGAGCTGCACAATGGCCAAATTCCAGAGAGCAGCGCTAATTGTTCCTCACTCACATCGGGCTAATTGCTTTGCTGAAACCATTCCTGCCTGGCCTAGATCCCACGTGTTTTTACCATTTAATTAGGATAGAAAAGCTGGGGCCAGGAAATGGGATGAGATGAAGGCAGGCATAGATGGAAGACAGGTCGAGTGCCCTAACCCAGAGAGGAGATGTGGTTCATGTGCTCTGGTGGGCAAGAAGGCAAGGAACAGCCTCTGCACCGTGCCAGCCTCCAGCAGGATTGAACTGTGCACGCACCCAGGAGAGGAGCAGGAGACAGGGACAATCATGAGAAATGCCACCAGCAGCAAATGCTTGAGACACACCTTCATCCAGCTGCTCAGTAACTGCTCCAAGGCTCATGCAGACACCAAACAGATGCGCAGCTCTTCACCTGGTGCTGTAATTTGAAGGTCTGTCTGCTTGCAGGCCATGTGCAAAGCTTGACTAGGACCCAGAAAGAGGAACAATAGATTGGCAGGAAATGCCTTTTGATAGCTGCTTATTGTCTTCTACCTTCTAGGGGAACTGGAAGTTTAACTATAGTCTTCCTCTTTCAGGTATTCCTGTATGGCTTCATCCTCGGAGGATGCGCCTGGACCACAGCATCATATGGCACTGGCTCTATTGTGCTGAGGAATGTGCATGCTGTTTTCCCCTTGAATAGCTCCTCTGAGACTGCAGCGACCCAGAAACACTGCAGGGCCCCAGCACATCCCCTCTGGGGAGAAGGGTTTACTTACAGGTGCCTTCGTCTTCTCCAAGGCACGGCACAGCACCTCTGCTGCCTCTTATCCCACCACTGTATTGCAGGTGATGCCACTCCCAGTGTTGTAAATGGGTGGGTGCACAGCATTTAATATTAGCACTTCCTTACCTTTTTACCCCACCAATCTTACAGAACACCAGTCACTCCACAGCATCATCTGGGAAGCCTTCATCTAGGCTGTATGGTTTTGTAGGCAGAGAAAGCCATTCAATATATAGGATCTGGCACTGAAGAGAAGCAGCTTCTTGGGTGGGGCCTGATGGAACTGATCTGTAACTCCTGGAGGCGTTTCATCTCCCTGTGAAGGCAAACAGCTGGAGAGCCCTCCATTGCCCATCTACACACATTCCTCTGGCGAGAGCAATCAGCAAGAAGCCACTAGCCTTGTTTGTGCAAGAGGGATTTGGTTCATTGTCTCACAGAGGCCTGTACCACCCTTCATCCCCTGACAAGTTCTCCCAGCATTTAGAATCACAGCAATACAATTTGTGTTTGGGAAGTTTAATTACCTGGTGGCCTCCATATCAGAACAGCTCTTGCATTTACAAGAAACATTCTCGGTGGGTTTGAGCACTCAGCACAATCGTTTCAGATCGGTGTGAAAAGATTTTAGCACAGTTCAAAGTGCAAATCTCCAAGTGAAGAGGCTCCAACCTCCACCAGTGCTGTAGAATAGCCCCAGGAGCTCTGCTGATGGGCTGTCATACCTGTGTGGGCAGAGGAGCAGTGGCAGCTGTAGCTGGAGGTGTCTTCTCCCAGCTGTCCTGGAGGTGAGGGATGTGCTCGGACACTACATCCCTCTCAACCCAAAGTTCTTGGCTTTCAGGTCTCTTGAAAATAGGAAGCATTTTGCCTAAGTGCAAATGAAGGAGGAATTAGCCACTCAGATCTCAACCATAAGCAGATACAGAAACCACTAAAATGGGGAACCCAAACTGGAAACATTCCCCAGAAAATCTGCAATTCTCTTTTCCAGTATAATAAGGGTGATCTTCTCTTTGTGTTTCCATAAAAGCCCATAAGAGCACACCCACACCCTGAGGACAAGGTTGTTAACAGACACTGGAATTTACAACAGAAATTTATCCAGAAGAAAAGCTCCAGGTGAAAAGGACTGATACTTTAAAAGAAAGAGAAAGAATTCTTTATCAACATAAATGCAATACATGGATGTCAATATTTGCTCTTGCGATATTGGCACACGAAGAAACAATTTTCCAATATGAGTAGGTTTCAGCCCAACTGCTGTGGGATCACATTGTTCAGCAGCATTCAGTTCCACTTCTTAAACTTCATTTAAAGTGTGGCTTTTGAAAGCCTTTGGGGAGCTAGGAGCCTTTTTATGACAAGTCCTTCTAGCCATTGAAATCTACCCACGCCATGGGGCGGCCTTGTGGTAGCTAACCGAGAACAGATGATCCCTTTGGGAAGAGAATATTTCAATCCCCCAAAAGTACACAAGTCAGAACAGACCCATATGGCAACAAGAGAGTCGGGAATATTTCTTCCCAGATCAGTCGGTCATTGTCAAACCAGCACTGGGTGCTCTGGGAGCAGCTGTCCCAGTTTGCGAGGTACCCTGGGACCCATAGAGAGACTGTGTTGCCTGTTGTTCTGTTGTAAGAAGATGAGCCAAGAAGCAGACAAGTGCGCTGTAGGCTGGGACATTAAGATGTACTGGGGAACTGTGCAGTATTTCTGCATCCCACCTGAGAAAAACTTAGGTCAGTGATCAGCATCAAAACCCGGTAGCAAAAAATGAGGAAACTCCTTATTGCTGTTCTCCACGGCTCAGAAAGGCTCATGTCAGGAAGGGTGGAGGCTACGTGTTTTGTACTCTTGGAAGGGACTAGACGTCCTCGAAAGTGATTGCTTCTCTTGTTGAATGGCCTCTATGCTTTGTCCCATGAGGGTCCCCTGTGTCCTCTAAGGATGACAAGGGCATTTCTGTTGGGTATATTTAAAGTGTTACCCAATTAGAAAATTAACCGCAGTCTCCATTTAGGAATAGCACCCTGAGTGTGGAATGTCCACTCTGGTGGAGAAAGGACATTGAAAGGGAGTAGTTTTCCTGGTTTTTACACTTAGAATAACATGACTTTTATTCTGGAATAAGCTGGACACTGGCTGCCTGTCTGGAACAGGGAGCAGGGAGCGTGCCAAGCCCACAAAAGGGATGCAGCCACCTGCCCTGTAGGAAGTGGGACAGCGGCCAGCCAGCGCGGTTTGCACACACTGCTGGACAGGCACCCAGTGGCAACGGTGTCCTCCACTACCGACCTGGGCTGGATTCAAACTGGCAGCTGAGGGGGAAGAGGAAACCATATCATATCGTTATCTCTCACCTTGCTTCCCTTTCGTAACAATCCTATCCCCTTGCAAAACAGAAAAACACACTGGAGCTTTGCAAGGGCTGCCAGAGCCCACACACTGAGCCGTACCCAGCTAGGGCTGGAGCTTCCTTCACTGAGGGCCATGCACAGACAAGCTGTCACTTCCCCAGAGCCCAAACTGGGTCAAATGCAAAAGCGAAAAGCTCAGGAAACAGCAAGACTTTGTTTCTCAGCTTGCTCCCAGCCTCTGCAGGGTGGGATGCTGTTGCAGACAGGCTTTCCCCAGGAGGCTGGACCTGATGGGGCACCAGCCCCAGCCCCAAGACCCTGGAGTGCTGCCTAATCACTTTTACCAGAAGCATATATTATAAATGCCCAAACTAGCCAGAAATATGAATCAGAAATGTATGGGGAAAGAGAGACGAAGCTCCTAAAATGGTTGCCCTTGTGCTGTCCCTTTGCTCTGCATGACAGTCCCATCTCTTCTGGGTTTAAGCTCCTGATGTCTCAATCTCGGGGTCTAACAGAGTGCCTGGCTGTCAGCTCTGCCTGCCCACCCTAATCCATTCATGTGGCTCCTATACAGGCTCTCAGGAGCGACAGAGGCCGTTTCTCTTTTTTTCACATTGAGAAAATTCATGAGCTGGTTTCACATTTGTTTTTCTTTCAAACTTGAGGCTTTGCAGATATTAAAATATAATCCAGGAAGAATTTGCTTTGTGAGGGAAGAGTGTGGGATCACAGAGGGGAGAGGGGTCAGTGGGGGAGCGTAGGGAGGTGGGGGTGGAAGAAGGATTTTCATTTCCCTTCCATGTCCCATTGGGATCGAAGTTTTTACCTCCCTGCAAACAATAGTGGCCAGTATGGGACCAGTTAGAGGGTTTTGGGAAGCTCCAAGGTTCCCTGAGCTAGGAATTTCTGTTTGCAGAAAGAATTCTAGACATTGCCTGTCATGAGGGCAGAAGAAACCATCTTTGCAGGTAGTAAGAGTTTGAGAAGATAGCTGGGACCATGGAGAAATGAGCAGAAAGGAAAGAAGAAAACATCTCCCCTAGTACCGAGTTGTTGCTCTGCATTAAGCAAAATGCAAACAAATACAATTTGTGTTGTAGTCAAACAAATACAATTTGTGTTGTAGGTAAACAGAGGAACTGGCCAGGCAGGACAGGAAGGCAGGGCCCCATCACAGCCCCGCACCACGCGGGGAGATAAACAAGAATCCTCAAAATGTGGAGAAAGGTTTAAGGTTGTTTCTCAACACCCGAGGAAATACGGAGCAAAAGCCAGATATCAGGAAGAGGAAGCTGGAAAAGGGCAGGCTGATACGAGCAGTGAGGTCAGCACTGCAAAAATAGTGCAGGAAGGCTTCCTGGAAGCTGCAAGCAGTCAGAGCACACGCGCCCCTGGTGCTCCTCCTGCCTTAGATGCATCAGGTGGCAAGGGCTTACTAGCCAGATTTGGGCTAAAATCACTCAGCGGGAATGAGTTCAGTCCATCAAAAGCTCCTAAGCTGCAAATCCCACTTCAGAGCACCCGCAGCTGAGCTTTATTTCTGAGGGAGTACTTCCAGACTGATGCAGATCTATTGGCAGAGTCCCATTGAGTTGCCCTAGCTGAGGCCATCGCCCAAAAAGCATGAGGAATGAGCGACTGCATCCACTTAAACCAGCCATTTTTCTTGAAGGAGTGAAAAACTGTCCCCGGCTCGCTGTCAGAACAAGCATGAGACAGACAGATTGCCCTCCCGGCTTGGGTTTGAGATCCAGCCACGCTGTGTGGTGAGCTCATCTCTTCTGGACTGCAAGGCACACTGCTGGGAGAGCAGCCAGCTGACCTGCAGCCCCACGAGCGCTGGGGGCATGGTTTGTTTGGGTTCCTGATATGCCAGGGGTCTTGAGGCATGTTTTGAGTTCATCTCAGCTTGGAAGTTTGGATGAATTCTGCCTTTCTGGTCTGCTCACGAGCACTTGGATGTTCATACCAATCTTGCTCTAAGACAAACAGTATCCATAAATCTCTGGGCAAAGCCAAGAGAGTCTTGTCTTTCATTGCTCCGTGCTGTTCCCTTAGCCCTTTGAACCACTGGTGCCCTAACAAGCATGGAAGCCTTAACTGATGTCCTATCAAAAGGAGCAGAATAAATCTCGTTATCTTGTGAGACAAGGTCACACTCTCTGTGTGGCTGTCTGACAACAGATGGGGCTGCTCCTTGGGTTGTCTTCTCTTCGTAGGAAGTCTTCCATCAACTCTTGCTACACATGAACTTCTACATGACTCCAAAACACAGTTTCAGCAGTTGGCCCTGCTGTGGATTTTTCAGTGGGTCACTGCTCAAAGCAGAGAACTTCTCATTACGGTTCCCCCTACCAATCCATCCTGCTCCAAGGAGACTATGTGGCATGTCTCCAGTCCCCATGATCTCACTAGGATCTCCCATTAGGATCCTATGCAGTATTGAGTAACTTCTGCAATTTCTTTGAAATACAACTGAGTTTATTTTTAGTTACCTATAGAACAAGGGAACTTTTAAAAGACTGTACCAAAGCCTGGCCAAAACTTCCTCTAAAGTCAATGAGCTTGAGTGAGATCTTCAGCTTGAACTCATAGAAAAACCTATTTTCCTGCCCCATAGCCCTGGCTGCGCTGGCCCAGGCATGGACCTGTTACTGGGGCCCATGGCCCAGACGTGCTAGGGGCAAGGGTGGTCGTGCTGACACAAACACGTGTTTTTAGACAATTTTCCTTCCTGCCTTCAGGCAGGGATGAGGACAGGGACATTCTATGGCTGTTTGAAGAGGACACAGCTGATAGCGTCTGCATTCATGACAGTGTTTATTTTTATTTCCAGCAAGCCTTTGATAAAACCCAACTCCTGCCTGTGCTGCCCAAGCTCCAGGGACCATGGGAATGCCGGGAGGACCATCTCCCCATCTGGGAGAGGACACAGGAGAAGCAGCAACCAGCCTGTTGGCCTAGCGACACATACAGCTGGATACACATTCCTTTCAAGAGACAAAGGCACTTGAGAGAGGAAGAAACCATGTGTGGCCTACGGGAAGGAGGGGGCTGAAGAGGACTTGTCTTCACCAGCAGCAGGGAGGAAAGATAAGGATGGAAAATCAGATTGTTTCCAGCTCAGGTCCAGACAGTCCATGGGGAGGAGGCTACTGGATCCATGTCTGGTGGGAAGGGGCTGGAAGCTGGGCAAGAGTCTCCAGGAGAGGCCTTGTGGAGTCTCTTTGTCCCCAAAGGAAGACAGGAGTGGCACAAAGAGGGTCTGGGTCTGGCACAGTGCAGCCAACACCACCACCACTCACTGCCCTCCAACCTCTGCTGGATCTCATCAGAGATGCCCTTCTCAGAGCTCAGAAAGGAATTTATGGGGAGAACCAAAGCACTTGACCCCATATGAAAACCATATGAAAAACCATATAGAGCAGCTAGAGAGACATGCAGAAACAACTGCATGTTTCCCCTTTGCCTTGAGCACCATCCAGCCTTGTCTGCTCATGGGGCCACCAGCAGCAAGGAGCTGGTGGGCAGAGACATCTGCTTACCCTCCTCAAGAAGAGGGGCCCTTTTCTGCCTTTCACCTTATAGCCATGACCCAGTTTCACCACAGCATTTCTCAACCCTGGGCTTTTTCCTTTTTGTCTCCTCTCTTGCCATTCCCTTCCCTCCTCTTTGGTGCTGGCATTTGATATTCACTCTCAGGCTGGGAGGGACAGAGGAGGCTTTTCCTTGCGTTGCCCCCACATTGTTCCCCATTGGTATTTGGGAACAAGTATGACATTCAGGGGAGCCAGAGTAGACAAAGCCTGCCTGGAGGTAATCATACCTCAGGCGGGTGTATCGGGTATCCTTGGACGCAGGGCATCTGAGAGCTTTTGACTACATCTTTTTTAGGAAGCGCTTTCTCAGACTCTGTATCTCTCAGATTAGGTTTTGTCCCCAGAGAAGCCTGTTGTGCCTCCATTGTAGCGCGGCTGTGGGAACCTGCGGCGCAGCTTGGCACCGGAGAGACAGGACAATGCTCAAAGGCACTAGCGCTCCTGACCTATCCGATGGGTGGCTCCTCCTGCAGTCCAGAGGGACCGATCTCTAACAAGGAGGTTGTGCTGACATCTGCGTCCCGGCGCATTCTCTTCTCTACTCAGATGTCCACAAAAGAGCAGGTATGGATGGAAGCCCTGTTGCCCTTGGCAAGCATCCCTGAGCCTGTGCATGGAGATGAAGATGGAGAGGGTGACACAGACAAAGATAAACACACAGAACTGTGGAATGGATGGTGGCAATGGGTGGGTCTTTTCCAACCTAGTGATTCAGTGATTCTGTGATTCTGTAAAATACATCACATACAAATCTAGGTTTGCTCCTTGGATGTGCAAGAAGGAGGCGACACAAGGAAACCATCTTGTTAACCCTGGTTCTGTCAGGGCACTGGGGAAGCAGCAACAACCTCAAAAACTCAGTGACAAGTGGGGAAATGCAGAGGAAAGCCCAGGGCCGTCTCTGTTTCCCCTCATGGGCCCTCTGGCATGGCCAGTCTGAGCTGGCCCTGAGCACAGAGCACCCATAGCCTCTTGCAAAGAGTGGGATACCCTTCCCTGCCTGCGTCCAGTCATCTTTTCCACTTTGCAATGTGCAGGACTGAGATGCTAGATGCTTCCCAGAGACACAGGAAGACATCGCTGTCCTCAGCTTCTGCTGCTGGGTGTCTCATCTGAGGATGTCCAGCTCCATCCAGCATTAACAGAGCCTGGCAGCTGCATGACCCTGCCCATACTGGAATGGGATGACATCTAGAGCTGTGATAAATCCAAAGAGACTGCAATGTCTTTTCTTCTCAAAGAAATCAGCACCCGCCCCTCCTCAAACCCATTAAAAAGCCTGATTTAGTACAGATACTAACAGCATTTAGTCCATGTAAAACCATTTCTGGCTCCTCTCTTCTGAGGAGTGTAATGCTGGTGAAGCCTCACAGATATAAACCAGTCATTGACTGATCCCTTATCTCCAGCCTTCTCATGCTGATTGATTGGTTCCTCAGTCTTCTCTCAGTCGAGCCTCTGCTCTGGATTCGTATAGACTTTTCATCACTTTTAAAATCCTGGCCCAATAAAAAGTTAAGGCACTTGAACAAGAATGGAACTCTTTACTCATTTAAACATAAACATGGGTTGTAGTTGGACAAAGACCTTTCTCTTCCTGCCCAGTGCTTCTTTCTCCAGTGTCCTGGCTGCTCTCCTCGGCATCATCTGTGATTTCTCTCTGCTACAGTGCAATGTCACAGCGAATTTGCAGTTTCCCATTTGTGACACATTGGCTTTGCCTAAGGTGACAAATGACCTCCTCCCTTAGAGATAAACCAATTTGCTCATCCCAGGCTGCATCTGCTGGTTAGTCACTGTCTGCCCTCGGAGCTGAGGCTTTCGGTTCTGCTCAGCATCTGCACTACAGCTGTTTGCAATTGACTTTCCCTTGTTGTCTTCAGCACTCGGCCACTGGCTTCCTATTGCACTTCAGCTCGTTCCATTTCCTTTTCTTATTCTCAGTTCTCTAAACCAGGCTGGCTTCTTGCTGCATGTCCTGGGAAGAGCCACCCTCTGCCTGGCTGTGAGGCAGCTCAGTGTGATTGAACACGTTGAGTGTGGTGGGAAATCATTTCTGGGGGTGATGGGACGGGCAGGTGAGAGATGCTGCTAGGGCAGCTGCCATCCAGGATGGCTTCCTGGGCAGGGGATGTGACCTGCTGCTGTACCCCTGGATGGGGAGAAATGTTCCTGGATAGGTAGAAATGTCTCTGTAGTAGCTGTGGAATGCAGTGGCGTGGCCGGTGCAAGGCTGGGCTCTTCCTGACGCTGTGCAAGGCTGGCTGCCTGCAGCTGCTGAGCCACCACGGCATGCGCGAGCGTGCAGCCCATTGAACGTGGCCCTGACCAAGGTGTTTGGGAACAGGTCCAGGCTTATGCGAGTTGGGCTGGCTGCCGAGCATGCATCCTCCACAAAAGGAAAAGATGTCTTAGCGAGGATACAAAGCACACGATGGGCAGGTCCCTGGATGAAGACGTTTCCCTCCAGCACATCTGGAAAATTGCTCCCATCCTCTGGTAAACAGCCTTCCAGAGGAAGATCTGTGCTAGTGTTGTCCTCCCTTTGGGACGTGGTGGAGCCAAGGTAGAAAAATCCAGCGGGATGGGAGGAAATAGGTTCTCCTAGAATAACTTACAGCTGTTCTGGAAGCTCAGAGACCTGGAGGGCTGAGGAGCTTGTTGGAAAAGTCACAGATTTCATCAATTTTCTTTGTTCTTGGCAAAGGGCTGGGAGAAGAGACAATTTCTGCAGGACAGCAGGGATGAAGGAGGTCCATCTGGAGTCCCTGTTGAGTCCGGTCTTTTCTCCTACCTCCATGGACCCAGAGGACTGGCAGCCCAGGTGGGTCTCCAGGGCAGACTCAGGAGAAAGCCTGAAGGAACCAGCACAGCTGATGCTCCTCTTCCTTACCAGAAGAGGTGTCAGGTACCCTTAGTGATGTGGTGTCTTTAAAAATCATTGCAAAACATCCAATAGCACTGAGTATGGGTTATTGCTTTAAGAGGCAGGTGAGAAGAAAAAAAGAAGCAGTGTCATGGTATGATGTCCTCCAAGGAAGGGAAAGGATCTGAGAGAAGGACCTCAGGTCTTCAGCCCTGGAGCAGCAATTTGAAAGAGACTATTTCAGGTCTCCAGCACAGTGAGAAGTGGTGAAAAAGTGCTCTAGAGCTTGGAGAGCAAAGGAAAGGTTTTCTTAAATTTTGGATAACAATAATTATGCCGCAGTAGCCAAAGAGAAGGCCTAGAACTGGTTTGTTAGAGATAGTAAACTCAGATATGGGTAAATCAGGAAAGGAGTAAACAAGGAGGTTTTTCTCCAGTGTAGATGGATGTAGAGTCCTGTATTTCCTCCAGGTCCTACAGGTAGGTGTGACACATAAAAGAAAACAAGCCAGAGGCATGATTCATAGTACTTTGAATGTGATGCTGAGGTCCCACCACAGGACTGTGCTACAGTTTTGCCCAGCAGCCCCAGGCATGGAAATCTCCTGCATACTGGAAGTTGATTCCTCTCAGGAAACCAGGAACCTGTTAAGTTCAGCTCTGATTACAGCCTTAAAACATCATGTCATAAATCTTTTTTCGCGGCATCCTTGGCAAGGGTGTTCTCCACCCAACACCTTGCTCGGCAGCGTGGTAAATGTGGCAGCTCTTTGAGGGGTGCATCTCTCTTCTGTGGGAAGGGCAGCCCCAAAGTAGCTCTCAAGGCACACTTGGGCCTCAGGACCCCAGCATCGTGGCCCAGGGAAGACAACAGAAGATGTGACTTTTCCAGCCTCCCCAAAGTCTCTCCCAGCAGAAGATCCCAGCCTTTCCTAGCTGAGCCTCCCTGGGCAGGGTGATGAGGCAGGCAGCATCGGACATGTGGCTCTGAACGTGCCAACCCTCCTCCCAGAGCGATGACGTGCTCAGGCAGGCTGACCAAAGCCAGTCTCACCCCCTCAGCACACCGATGCCTACGCACTCCACAGCGTGAGAGCCAGGAGGTCCCAGTGCCGCTCTCTGGCTGGGACACCAGGCTCTCGGGACAGAAGTGAGTGGGTGGGGGACACCACTAAAGATGGGGTCTCTTTATTAAGGGGTCAGCACAGAGCTCTTGAGGCTTCTTGAGATACTGATGGGCATGGTTTAGAGATTGGTGGGAATGGTTGGACTCGATGATCCGGTGGGTCTCTTCCAACCTGGTGATTCTATGATTCTATGATTCTTATGTAAAAAAAAGATTCTATGAATATATGATTATTATATAAAAAAAAAAAAAAACAACCACAAACCAAAACAAAACCACCTACAAGAGCCAGTTCAGACTGATCATTTCAGAGCTCTCCCAGGCACCTCTTTCCAGCCCCTCTCCCCCAGCCCCCACTCCATCCATGCAGCTCAGCCCAGTCTCCTGCAAAATCTCCAAGTGACAAAAGGCTCTTTGGGGTTCAGCATCAGCCATAGCTCATCTCCAGCCTTCCCGGCTGCATGGATGGAGGCAGGACCATCTGCTCCAGGGCAAATGAACCCCATGGCCAGATGCTCTGCTTTGCTACAGAGGCTGTAAAAGCTTTGGACCCGGTTCATGGGAACCACTCTGCTCTCCCCCGCCTTCTCCTCCCCGACAAATTAACCTCTTTACTGCCACTGGTGTCTTTATAGCAAGATCTGAGGGAGGAGGAGGAGGTGGGTGAGAAGGCACGGGGGCGGAAGGGCAGGATGCGGTAGAGGTGTGCTGGGAGCTTGCCTGTCATGGTGGTGTGAAGTTTGCCATCCTTCCTCCTTGCTTTGGGAACATGGAGAATGATACCCCTTTCCCAGCAGGGAGGCTGCAGGCAGCACGGGAGCTGGTGTGGAGGCTCAGCAGAGGTGGGAGGAGGAGGTGGCAGGATTGGCACTTGCTTTGGAAGTGCCCCTGCAGGGGTTTGCTCTCCATTGAAGCCAATTCCCACGAGCCGTTCAAGCCCCATCCCCCTGTCCAAGATTTCCATGAACCAGGCTTGTGGTCCCCATCCGTAGTGGTGAAAACACCTTTTGTTTGCTCTGGTGGTGAGGACAGGAGAGTTTGTGGCTGCTGCCAGGTGTCCCCATTGCAGCCTGGCCCTATGCTGGCCATCCCCAAGCTAGGAGTGGGGGGGACATAGAGCTCAGCCTGGAATGGGGAGCTGGGTGCCAAAATCCAGACCCAGGTCTGCTCTGCCTCTCCCAGCTGATGTCTTGCCTGCACAGCGTTGCTGGGAATCGTGTACATTTGCACCTGACAGCATTATTTTAGCAGGCAAGGGGTCCCAGAAGTCCTGCCTGGTGGTCTCCATCATGCTGCTAATTGGGAAGAAGACACATAACCTCCGTATTGCCCCTATTGCTTCCAGTGACAGAAAGCGGTGTCAGTCACACCTGGTAGGGTGTTCCCATGCAGCCCCCCACTTTGGGCAGCGTCTGGACTGTGGGGATGTCCCACCTGCCTACTGCTCAGTGCGATGAAGCAGGTGAGCTACTGCTGATGCGGGCTGGATGTAACCCTCCTGCCTGGACTCCCAACCCATTAACAGACACAGGGTGATGCAGCTTCTACCACAGTGCTGCATCTGCCTCTCTCCTCCATTCCTCCCATGTTTTCTGCCCCTGTAAATCCATTTCGAGTCACCCGGGCCACCAAGAGTTAACATTGCCTTGCTCTGGTGGGCTTATGGGGGGTATGGGAACCAGGGACATCACAGGTGGGATGCGAGCTTGCGAGGAAAAGACCTTGACTATTGAACCCTGAAAAATCTCTACCAGAGCCTTCCTTGCCCTGGTTCCCACAGGGCTCCTCAGCCACCCTGCACCTCTGAGAAGGTCACACGCTGCTGCTGTATCTCGCCTGGTGCGGTGGGAATCCGATTAACAACCGGCCCCCTGCTCTGGGATTGGGCAACGGTGGGCGAGAGAAGGGCCTTGCGCCCAGAGAAGATCTTTCCCACACTCTGTCCCCCCTCGCCGGTGACGGCAGAGGAAATCGTCCATATCTAAATGTGTCCTGATAGCTGCTCTAATCTAGGGCTGAATGTGCAGCTCGGGGTGGGCTTGCCAGCAGCATTAGCGCAACACATGGCTCGTATTCAGCGCACACAAAGGGCCATATTCTTCCTCACCGTGCTCGAGCTTCTCATGCCTCAGTGGAAAAACAGAGCGGTGCTGGGGGTGAGGGAAGAGTGGAGACCGTTGAGATGGAGCAGCTGGCTCCCCTCGGGGACGCGGTGGGATTTCTGACCCCGGGGAGGGTTTGCTCTTCGCCCAGAGCTCATCCCCGCTCTGACTGCATGATGGTGTATTGACAGCTCTGCAAATCTGGCAGACAGAAGGGGATAAGCAGCAGAAAGGTATTTTGGGGCGGCTCCGTCCAGGGTTGCTCCATGGGATGGGGTTTCTCTGCTTGCTCCCCGCGCCAAAAAATACCAAGGTGAAAAATGTTGGCAAGACATCAAAAAAGTCAGTTCAGCTCAACCTGAAACATCCCTGCAACCAAACCCACAGTGTTTTCTTCCCATTTTGAAGTCTGTTTTGCACCTTTTTAACCCTTCTTCTCCTTTTGGCTCACAATACTGCTCAAATACTAAAAGCTATTTTGAAATAAAGAAGCAAAAAAAAAAAAGTTGTGTTTTGAAAAAAATGTTGAAACAAGATGTTTCGACATCTTCCAAATGATCTCCCTCCCTTGTTTTGGCTGAAGCCCTGCATTTGCATTTGACCTGGATTTGCACATTGTTGGTTCCCCACAAAAGGGCACATTTTTCAGTGAACTCAGTCCTGTGTGCTCAGCTCAGCAGCTCTGAGACCAAGCTTCTGTAAGCAGAAATTTTCAAAACGATGGACTAAATGGTTGGTCTGGATAAAGGTGAAGATCCTCTTCTCCGAAGGACCTTAAAAAACGCCTCTTAGTCCCACAAAGTTCCCTTTTCCTGTTCCCCCTTTTTCAACACTCTCTCTTCTCTTTTTGCCTCCGTATTTAGACCAACCTCTCACCTAAACCACTTTCTTCTGCAGACTCCCCTCTCTTGGAGTTATTTGGTGAGTAAACACTGCTGTCAGGCTTGGATGCAAATTCTTGGAGCCCTGGAGAGCCCAGAAAACCATAAAGCCCAACTCCAGGATGGGGTAATCTACCTTTGGGAAACATTCTGGGCCACTGGAAAAACTCTCCAGCACTGAATAAGGAAAAATTTCCCCCTGGAAAAAGGGTGTCCTAACCCTGCCTTGCCTTCTGGAGCTCTGGGGATGCCGCGGGGCTGGGTGCAAGGCAACAGTGGGGCAGGCGCGCTTGCACACGCGGGGATGCCAGAGATACCGGGGCTGTGAGCAGCCCTTGTCTAATCACCTTTCAGTTCGCATTAGCAGCAAAGTCCCCACCCTTGCTTGGAACCCTGTCGTGCAGCTCCCCATCACCTCCCCATCACCAGTGGGATGAGTTTCCTCCTCCTTGCTGGGGACAAGATCCTTTGCATCAGGGCTGGTGGGTGCCAATGGGAAAGAAAATCCCCACACAGGGAGCTGGGAAAGCGGCGACCTTCCTGATTTCCATTAGGAAGGGTGGGGAGCGAGAGGAGGCAGCCCTTTTGCGCCTGGCAGATCCTCCACCATCCTCTTTCTGGGCCCTGTCAAAATCTTCCTGTTTTAACTTGTCTGTGTGTCTTACTTGGGAGAGGGACTGGAAAACACAAGGCAGATCCAAGCAGCTTTCTCCATGGGGAAAGCTTTCAGCACATAATCGTCTGGGGCATGTTTGATGCCTGGTGTAAGATGCAGCTGAATAAAACCATGTAGAAAGAGCTTGAATAGTAAAGGGCATCTCAAGAAACAAGTAGCCTTTTCTTCCCTCTCCTGTTGCAGAAGCTGCCCCGGAGCTGCTGTGTGCGGGGAGAGGGGCTGGTTCCCATTTAATCTCAGAATGAAGGCTGCCACTGTAAATGGAAGTAAATATATAATTCCTCCTATTCCTGCCTGGTTGCTGTGGAGACCACAGTTTAATTAACCGCAACGCCAATGCCGTGCACACCACAAAGCTACCCGGGAAAATATTACGGATATCTCTGCATGTGTCAGACCTGCCTTTATTTCTTGGTTTTACTTCCAGAACTTGCCAAAAGTACTCAATGGGCACGTGGTGCAACCTGGTGTCATCACAGTACAAGTCACGCTCACACTTCCCATGAGGGATGGACTGGGAGGGCAGGAGCTACCAAAACCAGATTCCTTGCTACAACATGCAGGTTGAATGGAAAACCCCATACATGCATGGAATTCCTGGAGAAGAAAGGGGAAAGATCAGCCCTGTTTAGTCTTCCCAGGACTTTACTTGGAAGAGCCAGAGAGATACAGCTTGTGTGATCCCAGTTACTTCTGTCTCATACACTGCATGCAGCTTGGTGGGAGGCAGAAGAGCTGGTGCAGAAGTCGGCTGGACCTCTCACCCACAGAAGATTATCTCCAGAGACAGCCTCCAGCCAGGCCCTGGAGGAACCTGTGCAAGGATCTAGGTGTAGAAGGGGTTTTACCTTCCTACCTGAGATCTGCTGGAGTATTTCCATCACATCTAGTCTCTAGTTGAGGGCTGAAGCTGCTCTGCTTTGCTCTGAGCCCCATCCCTACTGCAGCTGTTCCCCAGCAGAAAGCACTGAGCTGAATTCATCAGGAGGTTTGCAGATCCCTCACCACAGCCCAGATTCCTCCACCTCCTCATCTCCAGGGGAGCAGTGGCCCCCAGGAGCTGCACGGGGACTGGGAAGAGACCTGCGGCGGGGAACTGGCAGAGGCACAGGAAATCCAGCTGTCAAGAAGACTCCAGCATGCTTACCCATCCCTGCCTCCCGGCACCCTTTTCTGGTGTGCATTTGTGTTTCAGACAGCGCTGATCCTGCTGGCCAGCCCTTACCTGCCAGCATCTGTCAGACACCGCAGTAAAGAGTCGCCTCAAGGCACGAACAGCCCGCCATGGGGGCCGCACCTATATCCACCTCCGTGATGCAACTTCTTGCTGTGCAGCTGCTCATCTCGCTGCCAACAGCCCCCGTGGCTCTGCTGGAGACCCGAAATAGGAGCTTTGGCCACTCCCAGTTGTTTGCTTCAGCCTTCAAAGTGAAGTTCAACAAGAGCCAGCAAAAGCCTTCTCCTGTTCTGGGGAGAGAATTCCAAGGGGAGATGAGTTGATTTGGCCATTCGGAGGGACGAGCAATATGAAAGACCCATCTCTGTGCCCTCACAGCCACTGTCATAGAATCATAGAATCACCAGGTTGGAAAAGACCCTCCTAATCATCAAGTCCAACTATTCCCATCAATCACTAACCCATGCCCCTCAGCACCTCGTCCACCTGTCCCTCAAACACCTCCAGGGAAGGTGAATCAACCACCTCCCTGGGCAGCCTCTGCCAGTGCCCAATGACCCTTTCTGTGAAAATTTCTTTCCTAATGTTCAGACTAAACCTCCCCTGGTGGAGCTTGAGGCCATTCCCTCTCATCCTGTCTCCTATCACTTGGGAGAAGAGCCCAGCTCCCTCGTCTCCACAACCTTCCCTCAGGTAGTTGTAGAGAGCAATGAGGTCTCCTCTCAACCTCCTCTTCTCCAGGCTAAACAACCCCAGCTCTCTCAGCCATTCCTCAGCGTGTGAGCCAGAGGGACTAGGAAAGCTCATCTCAGCTGCTTTCTGCAGGGTGAGACCAAGGCCTGGATGGTTACCCTGAGTGCTGACATGGGGACCATGGTCAAGGCGCGCCGGGGGGGAGGTCAAACTCTTCTCATCACACAGGGTGCTATAATGAGGTATCACTACAGAGCTTGGAGGCAACATAATCAACTGCACTGCCACATTGTGTTGTGTATGACAGCAAATGGCATTTAATAAATAAAAGGAGAGCAACAGACATGGTGTTTATGGGGTCAAATTTAACCAGCCAGGTGCTGGTGAGGGCTGGTGCAGGATAGCTCTGCCATTATCCCAGCAATAGGATCCACATGGGCTTCACTAGCATTGCCCACACTCCTGGGACCAGCAATAGCACCAAAACCACCACAGAAACCCAAAACTCAGCCAAAGTCATGGGAATCACAAACTCAGCCCCCAAAGGGACAAATTCAGGGGGTTGTAGAGGAGGATGAGCCGCTTGGCTGCTCTAGACTTCCAGATCATCTTGACCTCATCCAGAGGCACTCACCTCTCAAGCTCATCAGAAAGGTTTATTTTTCCTGTTGGAAAACTTAAGCCCTTATTCCCATTCCTGAGCTCCCCAGAGTGCTGGAGCAGTGCTTCAATGTTTTTACAGTTTGCGTTGCTTTCCGCCACCCTCTGTTTTCTTTTTCCCTCTTCTCTGTGACACAAAGCTTAACTAAACTCTGAGTAAAGGAGGGGAGAGAGTGGAACAAGATGCTAACTCCGGCTCAGTGCTCCTGTAAGACCCACAGAGATGCAGGGATGGTTTTAAGTGCCCTGCAGGGTGCAGGCAGAGGTTGCTCTTTGGGCCAGCTAAAGCCGGCTGAGCGATTTGCACAATTCTTCTTCTCTTTTTCCATGGGATTTGCCTGTCTCTTCATCTGGGCTCTGATCTGATCATGCATGGCAGCCAGGGTGGCTTGTAAGGATGTGTATTTCTGGGATGGTTTCATTTACACTTGCTTAGTGCAGTAGGTATCACAGAGTTTCTGCCCTTTCTGCTCTCTCAGGTAAGATATTAGTATAAGAGGGGATTTTTATTGCTGAAGAAACCCCTAAGATGCTCTCAATGAACTTGGCAGTTAGGAAACCCATTCATAGCCTCTCCAGGCTGCCTGCCACGCTGCACCTCGCTGGGAAGCTGACACCCATCTGGCCCATGTGATGGGAACTGAGCCGAGGATGTCCAAAATGCAGGATAGCTTTAAAAAGCTGGTTAGCGGGGGGCTGTCATCATGACTTTGATCCCCGTGGGATGTGCAGCACACAGAGCTCTGGGCATCCATTCAGGCTGGTTTGGGGGTAGGTATTGCCCTGCCAAAACACTAGTGCCTCCTCAGTGGCTTGTCCGCCAGATTGGGGACAAGGGGGACAGCACTTTTGGGACAGCCCTGGCTTGAAGGCCATAAATTGCAGCCAGTGGGGAAAACAAAGGAGCTTCATTTGATGGGGTGGGGGGCAAGAAGCATTGCTTGGGGCTGCCTGAATTTATGGCACCCTCTGGCTCCTTTAGCAATGGATGCTTTCCACATAGGACTCAAAGCAACATCCTTAGAAGGGGGAGATAAAAGGCTGGGAGAAAAGAAAGGATCATCTTTTTTCTCTTTTCTTCTTTTTTTTTTTCTTTTAAGTCAGCAGAGGGACAGGAGGCACCATGGAAACGCCAAGCTCCTCGGGCTAGATGCTTGGTGGTGGAGGCCCAGTGCTAACCGCTCTTGTCTGCTCGCACAGCCCTCAGCAAACCCTGCTGTGGGGCCATCCCTGCCTCCACTGCCCCACACACCACATCCATCTCCAGCACTGATGGCCCCAGTGGCAAGAGATCCTGTTCCCAAGGATCGGATCAGCCGTGCAGAGGAAAAGGCGATGGGGAGGGAAGTAGGAGGAAGGCAACTCTGTTAACAAACCTCAGCTAAACAGGCTGCTCAGGGCTGTGCAGGCAGAGCCGATGCCCTCATTGATATTGAAATCAGGTGCAATCCATCATGGGGAGAACAGGCTCCTTTCATGGGAAGCTGAAAAGAGCCACTCTCAAAGGGAGGGGGAAAAACTTGTCCAGGGGAAGGGCGAACCAAAGCGTGGCAGGTGTGGTATGGAGAGAGATGCTGTCCACGCCAGACGGTGATTCATTGCCGAGCGATGTCGTGCCTGTGCCAGGGCGGGCGCCGCATGCAGGCGGCAAAGTGTCCCCTGGATAGCGGGAGGACAGCAGCGCTGGAAGCATGTTGGGTTTTGTTGGGGTTCAGCAAGAGCACTGGCAGCAAAGAGGGAGAACAGCTTTGGTTATCGTCCCAGCATGGGCAAATCCCTGCTGGAGGAGCTGGTGTGACCAAAGCAGGCAGTTCATAGGTGTCCTGAGAGGAGGTGACACTGGGCACAGCCATGCGACATGTGTCTCCTGGGCCATCCTGAGTCCTTTCACTTGTGACTGAGTTCTCATCCCAGTGAGTGAAAGTGCAACTTTGCCCTTTCACCCGTGGGTGCTGTGGGTCCCCATGGGATGGCACAGAGCTGCCATGAGCAGGGTGAGTTGCCATCAGCTCCTCGTTTCAGTTAGCATCCCTGCTATTCTGGGGTGCTGCCAGGGACCTGGTTCTGCCATCCGCAATGAAACGCCTCTGGGAGCTCCCCAGGCAGGGATGTAGACCAGACCACAAAGGCCCTTGAACTTGGGTTGCTCTCAGAGCTGTAGGTCTATCTTGACATTTAAAAAAAAATAGCAACCCAGATTGAAACTGAGCTTGGTTTCCTGTGCCTCAAACCAACTTCCAACCGAGCTAGAAGGCCACTGCCGGCTTTGGCACAGCCTGATGTGATGGGGACCACTTCCTTTGCAGTGGGGCATGAGAGCTGGATCGATGGGAAGAGAGGACACTGGGCATTGTGACCAGCCTTGTGAGCACCCCAGAATCGCCTCCCTACTGCAGACAGACCCTGGGCTCAAGTCATGGTCACTCTCGCTCTGCTGGGTCTTGTCTTTCACCATATGTACCGAGGGTCAGCTGAGAGTCATCCCACTGCAGCCAACACTGTTCAAGCAGAATGATGCCAAATCTGTCTCAGCATCTCGGCTCTCAGCCTCCAGGCTCGTCTCCCCACACCTGGACACAATCACAGAGCCAGCCAGAGAATGGGAAAAAGCCATCAGATCCAGTTCGCTTGCAGCTGCTGTTTATTTACCCGGAATCCTTCCTGTGGAGGAAAGATGGAGCAGGGGATGAAATTCTTCCTGCCCCCTTGAAGCTGATGATGCTCTGGGGATGATGTGAGGTGCGGGGGATGCCCCAGTGGGGGGGTTGACAACCTCAGCTGAGCTGCGAAAGGATCGTGGCAGGTTTGGCCTTTCCCAGAGCAGCACCAGGGCTCCGGGGAAGCCCACATCTGTGTGCGGGGGCGCTGGGCCAGCGCTGGTGTCCTGCGGGGGCGGGCGGCGGAGGAAGCCAGCCGCGAGCTGCGGGGCTGCAGACCCTCACTACCCCGCGGAGGCGGAGGGGTGTTTTAAAAAATTGCATTCTTTTCTGCCTTTCTTTCTTTCTTTTTTTTTTTCCCTCTAATCCCCCCAAAAGAAAACCATACAATCTCTGGAATTAATTAAGCAAAGGACAGAAAGGCTGGGATGTGCTGGGGTGCAGCAATTCCACCCAACAGGGCAAGGATTTTGCTTCTTGAACCTTGCATGGTGTTAGGATGAGCCCTGAGGCTGGCAGGGCTGCTTCGTGCCCCCTGTGGCATCCCCCATGCTCCTTCTGACAGTCACTCCTGATGATGTGAGCAGGGCTGACCTCAGCTTCAGCACTGCTGTAGGGTTTGTCACTGCAGCAGATGATGAATTATAGCTGATACCAAGCCTCTGGCCCTTCTTGCCAAGCAGACTTGGGCATTTCATGTTCTTGCTTTGTCCCTTAGTTTTCTCTCTGCCTTTTGCCTGCTGTATGTAAACTTTAAACCATTTTCTAGCACAGCCGTTCTGTACAGTGCCCTGTCCCATAGTGTGCTAGTTGCAATACTTCCACTTAAACTTATAAGAGCGAGTGGAAAGGCACATGAGACAGGAACCCGTTGAAGGAGCCTCCTCTTGTAGCCCTGGGATTAGGGCATTTACCCCAGGATGTGGGCTCTGCCACACCAAAGCAGGCAGGTAGCCCTCAAGAGAGGGAGAAACGTCCCAGGCTGCATCTGTGCCATTGTGCTCAGCTGAATGATGGGAAGGGGAACGAAGGGGAAAATTAAATTTATACCCTGAGCCTGGAGATTCGTTTCCCCTTATTGTTGTAGGAATAATTGAAAATTGTTGGCTACATTGTTCATTTTCACCTTCTCATAACCCATTTGCTGTACTTGATTCCCCAGCCTCCTTCTGAAAATTAGACATCACAGTGTGCTTTTACAGTCCTGCACATTCCTCGTGACCATGGGCTCCTTCTGATCACCACCCTCCGTTTTCATTCTGCTGCTTGCTGGTAGCACTTTGCTTGCCCACCTGAGCAAGGGTCCCTCACCCCCAGCGCTGGTTGGGAGGCCAGGATGGGTCCCTGTGGTACCACACAGGGCAGTGATGGGTGAACACAGGTATGGAGGGAATAGAGCCGCCTCCATGGAATGTTCTCCTGGGCTTGCTGAGAAGAGCTGCTATCCTGGATGAGTTCTTGGGTTGGACTGAGCTCTGCCTTGGCAGCCCTGCTTTGCACCATATAGACACGGAAAGAAAAATGCAGAGAGAGCTGCTGTCTGGGGCAAGCTCGCTCCCGACCCTGGGGACTGACAGCATCATCCAGGCGGGAAAGCACAAGCATCGCTGGGATAAAGGCTGGCAGCCGAGCAGGGCCGGCGGGGATCAGTCCTTTCGGCCGTGTTAGACAAATAAACAGAGAGCTCCAGGCTGGCGGGGGCTCGCAGGCAGTGACCGGTGGCGGTTTAGCAGGTCACTCAGCCCCCGCAGCTGCCATCTGCTACTGAAACCTGTGGGTCCCCAGGGCTGGTGGGAGGCTGCGTGTGGGTATCCTAGAGAGGATGGGGATGGCGGGACAGGGGTGAGGAAGAGGAGGATGAAGAGGGAAAACTGCTCTTGGCGGCTTTGGAAGAGTGGTTGGCACAAGTCCATGAGCTGGAGAAGGCATATTCTGGTAGAATAATAATGAAAATAAAGCTTGCAGGACTTATTTTTAGCCCTGACGCTGTGACTATTTAGAGACTGGCTGACACTGTGGTCTGGGGCTTTTTGACGAGCCCCAGTTATCTTGTGTTTTGTCCTTCGATCGTAAAACTTGCTGGGAGAAAGAGCATCGTTTCTGCATGTTGGTCAAGGGCCCCATGCCTAGGATGCCTGAGCCCTTTGGTGTGGCAAATAAATAGACGCAAATAACGATTAACCAAGAATTTACTACATCTGATACAAACTATCCAGCTGTTCAAACTGGTAGAAGGAAGTCCAGAGGGATGAAGTTGTTGGGGCATGGATTTCTGTCAGTCTAAGAGCAAGACGGTGATGGGATCAAGCAGGCAACACAGAAGTTTAAAGTCTTTTCCAAATACATATGGGCAGTGCCAGTGAAAAGAAAACCATCCTTATGGAGATGAAATGAGAATCAAAGAGAAGGAGGTTGTATGGTCTTGCTACAGGGAGATGGGGGTAGGTGGGTGTGAGTGACAACAGGAAACTCATTAAACTGCACGCGTTCCCATGGGTGCACAGGGGAAAATAACGATGCTGCCCTTCTGACAGGGCACAGCCAAGCCCCCCATCACATCCCAGCTTCGCTGCGCGGGGTCAGGAGAGAGGACCTAGAGTCAACACGACGCACAGCAAACCAGTAGCTCTTACATTTCAGTCAGCGCAATGAGGCAACATTTAGGGTGACGAACAAAAAACATTTCTTAATGGCTTTAAACCCTCCCTGCAAGAAGGTTTGACAAGGCAAACACATGCAGACCCATAAATTAGCTGTAATAGCTGAGGCCCCATTGTGTAGGCAATGGCTCGCAGCACACAACAGCTACTCCTGGTTAACAATATGAGGAAAGTCACTCTGCACATTTTTTATCCTTTGACACAAAGTGCAGCTGCAGGAATACCTCAAGAGGGATTTTAATAAAAGACAATCATGTTCTTGCGGCTCTGCACATTTGAGAATGAACCCGTGGAGATAACGGGCCCGGGCTCACAGTGATAAACATGTCAAGATAATTAAAATTATGTCTTTCTTCTAACGGAGAGGGCAAGATCCTCATGTGATGCAAGCTGTTGTATCTCTACAATCAGTGGAGTCACTTCTGCTCACCCCACTAGAGACTGAGCCCATGGAATTGGCAACAAAGAAATGGGATCCAGCAAGCAAGCTGTGCGAATGCAGCGTGGTCAGAGAGGTCTCTGGTTGTGCGTGCCAAATTCTCATCTTTCCTCATCCAACACAAATCCAGGATTTTTGTATGTGTGTGTAAATGTCATTTAGGAGCTAAGCTGAAGGCAGACAAGCTGCCTGTGCAACAGGGGAGGGAGCTTTCAGGGCTGCAGGCGCTGCAGAAAAGGACTGGGTGCTAAGTGAAGGACCTAAATGACTTTTCAAAGTGGGAATGATGCCAAATTTGGCCAAGAGGCCATCGTGGAGAGCAGGGGCATCAGGAGAGCAGGGTCATACACAGGCTTGGGAAGGGTTGGGGCAGCTTTCACCAGGATGGGAGACACCAGAAGTTCATGAGATGGCCTGGGCTGGGTTCCCAGAGGATTTTCAGGCAGGGAGAAGTGCTGGGAAATGGCAGCCTGAAGGGAAAAAGTCTGGAGGAGCCTCTGGCAGCAGGAGGAGAGAGCAGGCAGGCAGGATTGCCCTGCAGGGAGGAGCAGGAGCGTGCACAGGGACGGTGTCAGGGCTTGTCAGCGCAGAGGAGCAGAGCAAAGCTGCTATTGTGGAATAAAATATGCTGGAATGTGGACACGCCTATTCCAGAATAAAGCTGCTTTTTCCTAATTTAACTTAATCCACTATTTGTTTTTATTATTTTTATCATCATCAGATGCAGCTAATTTGGAAAAGCTGTTCCAATTAATTTCCCTGCATAGACAAGCAGCTACACGCTGGAAAGCCTTTGTCTGTTCAGTGGCAGCCTGACCAGCAGATTCCATTCATTTCAAAACCAGCTCCTTTCTTCTCCCTCTGACTATTTTGTTCTAGTTTTTCTCATCAGACCATGAGGGGAACAGGAGCGGGAACTTTTCCGGGGAGTATGGAGCCTGGTAACCCTGATAACAGGAGGAAGAGCAGAAAAAAATGTGCCATTTAAAGGGAAGGAAGACAAGGACCTCAGAAGAAGCGGAGTCCAGAACAACGGTCAAGGAGGTCACAATGAGCACATGGATGGCCACCAGGAACTTGGTATGAGGTACTGTCTGCCATCCCTTCTCTTTATGCTACTTAAACCTCAGTTATTGCACAACCTGAGACCAAACCAATGGGGCAGGAGGCTGGAATGCACTGGGTTGACCATGTTGGAGACACCCAATGCTTGAATCAGGGCCATAACAACAGCCCTGGGTGGCACCAAGATTGTGCCTAGGATCAAGAAGCCCTCTGGGATGCACCCGGAGCACTGGATGGCAAGAGCATCCCATACCTGGGGGGACTGAGGTCACAGAGTGGCTCCTAGTGAGGCACAGCTGGCTCTCGCAGAGCCCAGATGTTGCAGAGGAAGCTACTGAAGAATAATCCATCCTTTCCTTTGGCTCGGAGATGAAAGCAGCTTGCAAGAGCTCGGGGCTATGAGCGAGTAACTGATTAACCAGCACTGCAGCTGCCAGGTTCTGCAGACACTGAGAGAGCCACTGTACTGGTTTTTTTCACAGCTCCTTCACCGGTCCCTCTCCAGCTTTTGTCCAGGGCGAGATGAGACTGGAGGAATCTGCGTGTGGGGAAAAGCCAAGATAAAACCTGCTGTCTTTAAGCTCATTCTTTGATCCATTGATTCTGCAATCTGTCTTTTTTCTTACATTTTTCCTGATCTTCCACTCTTTTCCTTCGGGACTCCGCCATCTCCTCCCTCCATTCCACGTGCTGGGAGGCCACTGCTATGCATTGATCTCCGAAAACAACCTGAAAATGGTCCAGTCTGTCTGGCAATGCAGCCAGTGCCAGCAGAAAGAGCCAAGTGTATCCATTGCTTATGTGGCAGGGAGCTTGTGAGAGAGAGAGAGATCCTGGGGGAGAAGACTGGAAGCTAAATGCCTAAAGTCTCTGTCCAGACATTGGGAGCACCTAAAGAGATGACAGTGGCTGATACTGGAAAGAGGGACAGCCACATTTTCTCCCTTCCAGGCAACTCCAATGCCAGTTTTGGAGACTCTTTCCCTCCCAAGCCTTGACCTGAGAGACACTGTAAATGCTTTAAAATCTTGATGCAGGACTGCTGTAAACAGCGTGAAATCAGTTCATCGTTTGGTCCAGTGCCCTTTTCTCCTCCCCCTTGTACCTTTGAGAGGGCTGTGTTCAGGGAAAGCTCATGGGCAATCTCACCATGTTCAGTCTCTGGTGAGTCAAAAGTTGAAGTCTTCAGCCCCACCAATGCATTTAGTTCCTCTCACCCTGTGCTTGCTGGAGCTGTTACCTCCATGCTAAAAAAGCCTAGTACTTCACAGGGGCAGGCCCACAAGAAAACAATAAACAGCTTCTATAAAAGGGATGTGCTGTCAGCCCCCTCCCTTCTTCTGTGAGTGTGTGTATGGTCCTAATTTCCACACAGAGATTCTGGTCTGTGAGTTGTATTTGTGATCATAAAACAGGGTTTAGCTCTTATCTCTGGCAGGCAGCAGCATCAGGCACCAGCCCTCACTTCAGAGCATTGGCAGCAAGGACCAAGCCCAGCACGCGAAGACGAACTCGTTGGAAGAACAGGAGGTAAACAACATGGAGAAAACAAGTTTTGGGGTGTGAACCTGGAGGATGGGATGATGCCAACCTGCCCTGGGCTGCAAGGCAGCCCCAAGCCCCAGCAGAGGGTGAGAGGTAGGGGAGGAAGCGCTGATTAGACACCAGCATCTGCAATCAAGAGGCAGGAAGCTTGATCACCAGGAAATGCTTTGCCTCTCTTACTGTTCATGATAAGCTGCTGAGTGCCCTATGGAGGAGGCACCCAGCCCTTCCGTGTCCCCTGGCACGGTGCCGGGGGGTCAGTGCCCTAGCCCTGCACACATGGGGATTTAGTCCTCATCACCGAGGCACCAACAACATTTCCCTTGGTTTCCAGTGGCCACAACTGCCAGGGCTGCTATAGAAAACCTCAAACCTGTTGGCTTGCAGGAGGGACATCCCAAGAGAGAAGTATTCCCAGCATCAACCCTTCCCTCTCCCTGGCAGTGGGATATGATCGTAGCTGGATGGAGGAGCTGTATAGGCAAAAAACCTGGGCTGGTGTGGTCTTATTCAGAGCAAGACAAACACAGCTCCACTTACGTAGGGGGTTGGATCGATTCAGCAATAGTGTGTGTGGAAACAGGCTTTGGTCATCACAGGTCTGCAGGAGAGGAAGAGTAGAAGAGTGAGAGTGAAAGGGAGGAGCAGGAGAAGTAAAAATAAAGAGAAAGAAAACAAACCAAAAGAAAAAAAAAAAAGAAAGGAGAAGGGAAGAGGAGAAAAGAGAAAAAGAGAGAGAGAAATAAAGCCTTTTGAAAGCCTTAAACCTGCCTCTTTATCTCCCTAATCTGTATTTCCCTCCCCAAAGCCTCTTTCTGTACAGAATGAAAGCAGATTTCTCCTCTTTATTTTCGTTTTCTGTGTCCTTTAGGAAGGCATTTGCTCGAGACTAATTGAATTTTCTGCCCGTGGAGAGAAAGATACGACACAGAGTAAGTTAAAGTCCGACACCAGGACAGGGCGCAGGAGCCGTGTTAACTGGTGTGGGGGACAGCCCCTCACTTAACAAAAGTGTTTAATTCTTTCCCCTCTTGTTAAGAAGGGGCGGAAGGAGGGGATATTTATTCTGTTCTTTTCTCAAGGTTTTTCCTTTCGGGTCACAAAGTGCCCCACATGCTCCCAGCCCCCCCTTCTCTCTCCGCTTTTGTGGCAGCAGCAGCTGGTGGGTTGCAAAGGGGACAGGCTTTGTCTTTTGACACACTTGAACATTTCTGCATGGAGCTGGGGAAACCTTTCCCTTCCCACCTCTCGCCTTTCCAGGAGACAAGGAGGGAGCAAGGGGCAAGCGGAGCTAGAGCCAAGGAGATAAAATGGCACAAAGGGCTGTGAAGTCATGGTGGACGAGCAGTCGGGGCCAGGCTGTGCAGGGCTGCAGTGAGCAGATGGTGATGGGCGCTGGGGAGGGGGGTGGCACGGCCTCGAATGCTGAGGAGGCTTGTGTGTAGTAACCAGCTGAGAAGGAAGAAAGCACTGTAAGAAGCAGCAATCCCATAAAGGAAAGAGCAGGGGCTGCCTCTTCCCAAATCTGACAAAGAAATCTCTTCTTTCCCTTTGTCACCCTTCCAGGGACGGGCCTCAGTTAATCTTCTGGCCACAACGTGTGGACTATTCTCTTAGTTTGTGCTACAAGTCTGTCAAAAGAGCTCCTTTTTCTGCAAGCAGCATCTTTGAGTCCTCCATGATGGGTACCCAAACCCTTCTGTCCCTAGAAATCTCCAGGGATGGACCATCCATTCTTTCTAGATGCCAAGAATGCCAGGGTGTCACACAGTGGCCTGGGGATGGAATGAGACGAGGGTCCCTGTAGCCATGAGCAGGAAACTGGGGCTTGACCCCTGAGCTAACCCCACAGGTTAATGTAACCTGCCTGTGCCTGTTCCACAGCACATGGGTTTGCAGCCTGGGAGTGGCCCCAGTGCTTTCTCTGTCTTGGGCAAAGTGGAAAGATTAAAGATCACATCACTCATGATCTCATGGCTCGAATCAAAGAACAAATTCCTCTACTCCCTTCCCCACGGCCAAGCACTTTGTATGAGACCTCCAGCCCTTACCTTGAGGGAAGACCACATCTTCATTCTGCAGCAAAAGCCAAGCCCTTGCAGCATAATTGTTATTACTGGGTGCTTGTGCACAGCTGATACCTGCCAGCCTGCCCTGGGAGAAGGTCCTCCCTTCTCAGCTTGAAGATGGGAGCAAGCGTAGACACTAAAGCCTCTCAAATTGCAGCCAGTGAGCTGGTTAAAGCCAGTTTCAGTGGGAGGACACTGGGGTAGAACAAGTATGAGGTGAGTGAGAACAGAAACGTGAATTTTAACCTTTGTATTGCACCAGACATACACATGAAGCTTTGGGAAATGCCTGCTTCCGCAGGAGTTTTCAGGAGAGTCCTTATAAGTAGGAAATAAATAGATACATTCATTACCCAAATTGTCTTATTTGTGTGGTGCCTCTTGAGTACAGCCACTTCTGAAGCTGTTCCTAATTGCTTTGCAATAGAGCAGAAATAAATATTTATCAAGCTGCTGCATCAGGAAACCACAGTTCAGAGAACCAGTATCAGGCGATGTGTCTCGGGAAGGATGAGTCTGAGTGGGTTTATCTTGCTGACCTGTCAGGCTTCCTCCCTTGCATGAGGCAGAGCTTCATCCAAGCCCAGACCCACGTGGCACCACACTGGTCTCATGCAATGGCTTGGTGCTGGTCGTGCGGTGCCTTTGCAGGACTATTTGTGGTGCTGGAGTCCCCCCATTGCCCAGTCCCATTGCCTTGGTGTTTTCTGACACCTTTTCTTCCTCTGACTTTGTGGCCTTGCTTGCTTTCTATTAAAAACCCCAGAGATGTGGCGCGTATTCCTCTGGGAGCCCCAGTGCTAAAAGAGGCTCACATGCAAATATTTAGCTGCACTATTATTAGCGCGGGAATATCCACCCAGATGGCAATGTTTCTAGGTCTTGCTGTGCAAAACTGGCTCTTCAGAACAAAACAGGCTGGGATGGAGCCCCAGGAATGCCCGACATTCCCTGAGATCCCAGACCAAGGCAGCAGGACACGTGGGACGAAGGCTTTTCTAGCATCTTGCACATATGGGACATCCCCTCAGCAAGCTGCATTTCATCTAAAAGGAGAGGAAATCGTGCTGACAATCACATTTTGCAGTTCCGTGTGCCAACAATGCTGTCATGCATGATCATACAATGTCATGTGTGTCATTCAATGACAACCTATGCTGCCCATAGCTAGGGAGGGCAGAACCCCCCCTTTCAACATTAACATCAGCATTAAGCAGCCTCAACAACAAAAAAGCAGCAGAATTTCCTCTGCTGCACAGTTTGTGCCTTTCACTTAGAAAGACTTATCCTCCCAGAAGGACTTTCTCAAGCCAGAAATGCCCAACAACGTGATTTTTAATGCCAAACACAAGCCAGCTGAAGTGCTGGTCTAAACTTCAGATGGATGATGTTCCCATTTAATGGGGAGCGGGTGTTTTTTCAACTCATGCAAAGGGCACGCTATTTTTACAATGAGTTGATTTGAGATCGTGGCCTTCTTCTGTTAGGCTCTGCACACACATCTAATGAAAGCCAGGTCCTGCCTAGAAGCCCATACAACAGGCTGAGAGTTGGGAAGAGCGCTTAGAAGCGCCTCACCCAAGGGCTTTGCGAGGTTGCCCGCCAGGGTCTATTTTTTCCATCCTCACTCATGTCGGAGAAGTTAAATATTTACTGGAGCCATTAAATATTTATGCTAAGCGGCTCCTCCCATAGGGAGGGATCCTATTGCTGGCTCCCGGGGGTCTGTGGCCAACTCACTCACATGCCTGTGCTCAGTTCAGCTCTGTTCCAGAGTGCAAACACATGTGAACTTCGTGGGGCTGCCATGTCCTGTGGGGAGGGGATAAAGCTCTGGTTTTGGCACCACTAGCACGATTAGGTGATGGAGGTGCAGTTCTTTGAGTGTTTTCTGTAAAGGCCAAGTCCTTCAGGAAGATGTGGGTTGCTCTTTGCTGTCCTTCCTCCTGGGGTTTGTGATGTCACCTCAACCCCAGTGTGTGGGAAGCTGGGGGAGGACTTCCAGCCTGACCCAACTTCAGATCCCTCTGTTCTCCCAGCAGGTCACCAGCACCACTAGCAGCGCAGCAGAACTCAAGGCAGGGGGCATGGAACCTGGAGCATCCAAGGGGACCTATGGCCAGCACGACAAGAGCAAGAAACTTGATGGGAAAGCCAAACCTTACTGCTCTGCAAAGCTCAAAGCCCAGGGGAGAAGTCCCATCCGCAGTGATGCCAGCAGCAGCTCTGGGACAGGCTCCACACTCCCACCTGGGCTGAGTGGGTTAACACTGCTGCACCTCCCTGCTGGAAAGGCGCCAGAGGAAAAAGGCTCCACCATTTCCCTGTCCGCCTGGAAAACAGGCCAGCTGCTTTCTCCAGAGGCAGAAGGCTATTTATTCTGGGCCAGATTCAAGAGCATGTTGTCCCCCTCCGCCCGGAGCTCCAGCCCCCGGGGAAGCTGAAGGGCACAACCTGCCCAGGGGGAAGCCAGCTCTCTCCCCGCCTGGCGTGACCCCCCCCAGGCGCCACTCTGCCCTTCCTGTCCCCGTCCTTTCCTTTCCTCCTGGTCCTGCTCCACGCGAGGCTGGGGACGCCCTTTCCTGCCTGGCACCCGGCTGGCCCGATGGCAAAGGTGGAGTTGCTGGGTGCCACAATACCCTCCGCACTTCCCACTCGCAGCCACAGCACCTACTCTGCCGTGCTATTGACCTGAAAAGCATGCCTGGGAAAGAAAGAAGAAAGAAAGGAAAAAGAAAGGAGGAAAGAAACCAGTCTTTGGCTCAAACGTGCTGAAGGGAGTGACAACGCGCGTGGGTTTGGCTCACTTTCTCACCAGCTCTTTTCCCAACAGAGCAATAAGAGACGGGGCGAGAACAATTGCGAGCAGAGTGGGTCCCAGCGGCTCAGCCGGCTCTGGGTTAGGATGGCCAAGGGACACTGAATGCTCCACAGGGACATATTTCCAAAATAAAGTCATTCTGGTTCTCCTCCAGCACCGCCAGCCACCCAACAGCCTGTTGCAAAAACATCGCTGCTGCCCCACAGCCAAAATAAAGCTGTGAGGAGCCCTGACCCAGCAGAGGCACATTTGAGTGCTCCCCAGACAGCCCCCTCCTCCAGCTGTGGCGGTTTTCAGTGCAAAGAGCAGCACATGGGCTCAGCCAGATGCAACTGTGGCTCCTGCAGTCTCCCCAACCCTCCCTCATTGCATATCACCCCATCTCCTCTCCCTCCTGTCCTCTGCATCTCCCATTTCTCCCCTGGTACCACTGCTTTCCTCACTGGGTATGTCCAGGCACCAGCCTTGTTTGCTCACTGCAAACTGAGCTCAGCTCATCCTGAGCACAGAATGGATGCTTTGGGCCAAAAATATGGCTGAAATTGTAGAAGATCAAGTTTGAGCCTGCTCCTCAGCTTGCAGTGCTTCACAGCATACCCGGTCTGCTGGAGGATGGGGTCTATGGGCTTCGGTCACTGGGGGAGTTAGGACTCTTGAGCATGGAAGCCACGAGTATGAGATACTGGTTGTTCTGGGAGGGCCTCCAGAGGAACTTGCTAGTTGAAAATTAAGGCTCGGAGAGGTTTGATGACACCACAGGAGACAGAGCCATGAAACCCAGCCTGCAGAGTCTTCCAAGTCACCCTAGTTCACCTCAACCTGTTCCACACCCTGCTGCTCCAGCCCCACAACCAAGTGCCAAAGCCTCTCTCTATACTTCAACAGCCCCCAGACAATTCCTGGGTGAAGAGCAAACCCTGTCCATCTGCTCTCCTGGGGTACCCTACTCACTGAACACTAGCCCATGTTGTCCTAGAAATCCTGGGGGTGGATTTCTGGCCTCAGAAATCAAGAGGCCCCACAAGGTTTGTTTACTTCACAACCTGGAAACGTCACAGCATGCAGTCAGCGTGCCCAGCTCACCCTCAGTGTTGCTCCTCAGCCCTTCCTCTTAGGTGTCTCTTCCCTAAAATAATAAATAAAAATATCAAATTAGTTTTATGGCACTGATGGCTGTCCTTGTTGTGTTCTCATCAGCATTAATTTAGCAACTCTGACTATGCCCTGATAGTGGCACCAGCAGGGATGTGATAAGCAGCAATAACAAAAGGAAATCCACAGCAGCCACAGGGCTCAGGGTGTCCTGGCAGGCGATGTGTGGCCAGGCAGTCAAAGCCATCCCACCAAAGAGCCCAACTGCCCATAGCTGCCACACCAGAGATGCTCAACACCCAGCGAAGGACCCCAGCAGGCTGGAAGCCAGCAACTGGGACCCCCTGGCTAGTCCTGGGAGCCTGTGCCCTTCCATGGCGCAAAAGGAATGGAGGAGAGACTCCAATTCTGATTAGAGGAGGTTGGGACTAAGTAAAACTAATGATGTCCTTCCCATGAGCTCTCTCCTCCATGACAGGAAGACAAGATGTCTGTAGGACACCCTCTGCCTGGAAACCTCATCTGAAATAGCTGTGGATGCCTCATCACCATGGCCCGTCCCCAGCTGATGGGAGCAGGAGTTGGCTTGAACCCGCCAGCAAAGNAGAGGAAAAAGGCTCCACCATTTCCCTGTCCGCCTGGAAAACAGGCCAGCTGCTTTCTCCAGAGGCAGAAGGCTATTTATTCTGGGCCAGATTCAAGAGCATGTTGTCCCCCTCCGCCCGGAGCTCCAGCCCCCGGGGAAGCTGAAGGGCACAACCTGCCCAGGGGGAAGCCAGCTCTCTCCCCGCCTGGCGTGACCCCCCCCAGGCGCCACTCTGCCCTTCCTGTCCCCGTCCTTTCCTTTCCTCCTGGTCCTGCTCCACGCGAGGCTGGGGACGCCCTTTCCTGCCTGGCACCCGGCTGGCCCGATGGCAAAGGTGGAGTTGCTGGGTACCACAATACCCTCCGCACTTCCCACTCGCAGCCACAGCACCTACTCTGCCGTGCTATTGACCTGAAAAGCATGCCTGGGAAAGAAAGAAGAAAGAAAGGAAAAAGAAAGGAGGAAAGAAACCAGTCTTTGGCTCAAACGTGCTGAAGGGAGTGACAACGCGCGTGGGTTTGGCTCACTTTCTCACCAGCTCTTTTCCCAACAGAGCAATAAGAGACGGGGCGAGAACAATTGCGAGCAGAGTGGGTCCCAGCGGCTCAGCCGGCTCTGGGTTAGGATAGCCAAGGGACACTGAATGCTCCACAGGGACATATTTCCAAAATAAAGTCATTCTGGTTCTCCTCCAGCACCGCCAGCCACCCAACAGCCTGTTGCAAAAACATCGCTGCTGCCCCACAGCCAAAATAAAGCTGTGAGGAGCCCTGACCCAGCAGAGGCACATTTGAGTGCTCCCCAGACAGCCCCCTCCTCCAGCTGTGGCGGTTTTCAGTGCAAAGAGCAGCACATGGGCTCAGCCAGATGCAACTGTGGCTCCTGCAGTCTCCCCAACCCTCCCTCATTGCATATCACCCCATCTCCTCTCCCTCCTGTCCTCTGCATCTCCCATTTCTCCCCTGGTACCACTGCTTTCCTCACTGGGTATGTCCAGGCACCAGCCTTGTTTGCTCACTGCAAACTGAGCTCAGCTCATCCTGAGCACAGAATGGATGCTTTGGGCCAAAAATATGGCTGAAATTGTAGAAGATCAAGTTTGAGCCTGCTCCTCAGCTTGCAGTGCTTCACAGCATACCCGGTCTGCTGGAGGATGGGGTCTATGGGCTTCGGTCACTGGGGGAGTTAGGACTCTTGAGCATGGAAGCCACGAGTATGAGATACTGGTTGTTCTGGGAGGGCCTCCAGAGGAACTTGCTAGTTGAAAATTAAGGCTCAGAGAGGTTTGATGACACCACGGGAGACAGAGCCATGAAACCCAGCCTGCAGAGTCTTCCAAGTCACCCTAGTTCACCTCAACCTGTTCCACACCCTGCCGCTCCAGCCCCACAACCAAGTGCCAAAGCCTCTCTCTATACTTCAACAGCCCCCAGACAATTCCTGGGTGAAGAGCAAACCTTGTCCATCTGCTCTCCTGGGGTACCCTACTCACAGAACACTAGCCCACGTTGTCCTAGAAATCCTGGAGGTGGATGGGATCCTGAGACCAACACCCACCCCAGTGCAATGGTGTCATACAAGACTCCCTGGAGCGTCAACCCCAAGCTCTTCATGGAACAANGCTCTCCTGGGGTACCCTACTCACTGAACACTAGCCCATGTTGTCCTAGAAATCCTGGGGGTGGATTTCTGGNCCACAGGGCTCAGGGTGTCCTGGCAGGCGATGTGTGGCCAGGCAGTCAAAACCATCCCACCAAAGAGCCCAACTGCCCATAGGCGCCACACCAGAGATGCTCAACACCCAGCGAAGGACCCCAGCAGGCTGGAAGCCAGCAACTGGGACCCTCTGGCTAGACTTGGGAGTCTGTGCCCCTCTGTGGTGCAACAGGAATGGAGGAGCGACTCCAATTCTGATTAGAGGAGGTTGGGACTAAGTAAAACTAATGATGTCCTTCCCATGAGCACTCTCCTCCATGACAGGAAGACAAGATGTCTGTAGGACACCCTCTGCCTGGAAACCTCATCTGAAATAGCTGTGGATGCCTCATCACCATGGCCCGTCCCCAGCTAATGTGAGCAGGAGTTGGCTTGAACCTGCCAGCAAAGGTCACAGTGACATTTTCCTCAAAGCCTCTTGCCAGAAGGGGCTGTGAGGAGTGTAACCCACCCCTCCTTCCTCAGCTTCCTGGAAAATGGGCAGAAAAGGAAAAGCTGCAGCCGTCAAAGATAGCTTCATCCCAACTCGGGGTCTGGATGGAGCAGCCCTCATTGGCAGACACCATCAAGAGGGCTCAGGCCTTCTGCGCTCCCCGGAGAGAAGAGCACGGAGAGGTGGGACACACACCCATTGGGAGGAGTTCCTGTTTTGAGGGAAGAAGAAAAGGACACGGACGTGGCGGTCGGGGATGTACTGTTGGCCCTGCTAATAGAAACCCTCTGTATAAACAGGGAGAGGATCCAACAGAGATCAGAGATGGTTTTTCTTTCAAGAAAATTAAACATTTAAAACATTTGAGAACACACGCCCTCACCCCCTGGACAGTAATTAACTTCTTCCTGTGCAGAGCATGGAGCACTTTCCAAAAACAGAGTTAGATGGATTATTTTTCAAAGGAAATGTTATTGAAAGGATCTTCTGTTATGTCCTAAAGTGGGAAAACAGTCACAGTGACTGAGGAAGAGCTTGCTCCATGCATGTGCCATGTTGGGCCTGACCGAGGAGGTGGTGACACTCTGGGTGCTACAGGTTTGGAGGCCACACGGTGGCTGAGCAGCAGCCACTTAGTTCAACTGAAAAAATTCTTTGTTTGGTCACTGTGCTACCCTAAAAAAAACAATGCAAAGTAAACCAGTCACCGACAGCGAACAAACAGTCCCAAATTCAACCTGTGAAGGATGTACTGCATTTCCACAACACACCGTACCAGGGGAATCGTGCGATGAGAGAAAGGATATAAATTCAGATGCAGATGCAAATGTATGCAGCGTTCAAGGGGATTTATATCCCACGTCCCCATCTGAGCCCATCTTCCTGTGAACTTAGGATGAGCTCAGCCCTCGTGAATCTCTGTTCTCAGAGCAGTAGCATGAAAAGAGGCAGCTGGTATGTGTGTTAAACAAGCACAGTGTGAATGACATCCCGGCAATAAAAGAACTCCACTGCTACCCAAGGTGTTTGGTGGGAACGAAATAACTTCCCAGGCTGATCCCACCGCACTCCCCGAGCCTGCAGAAAGGTGGGGAGCACCAAGGGGAGGCAGAACCGGATAGTAATGTATAAAAGCTGGTCTGGAGAGACAACTGTGCTTTGTAGCAAAGTTTGAGGTTTGGATATTTGTTTTCAGTGCTGTGTTGGGAGGAAAATAAAACCTAACATTTTTTTGTGACACAGGCTTGTGGGGAAACAGTTGTTCTTTGGTTGAAAAGGTCAGGTTTGCTTTCCATATCTCCCTTGCATCAAAAATGTCCTGTAGTCGCTGGAGCTTGGGAGAAAATTTCCTCTTGGAAAGTTAAGTGAGGCCAGGCCTGTAGGGAGAACTCATTTCTTTTCCTAGACCAATTCAAGCCAGCTGGGAAAAATAGGTCTGGGTTGTAGCACCCAAGTGCTCTTTCAGTTTTGGGGTAAAGAATCAGGAAACAGCAGGAGCCTAAATATCCACAAGCACAGCAGGAGCATAGCTGGAGATGGGTCAAAGCCAGCAGCAAATCTGCAAAAGCAAATGGTGTTATTGGGACAGAATGTCAGACGTGGTTTGGGACAGAAACCATCCTCGATCACTGCACGGTGGCTTCAGCTGAGTAGCTGGGCTGCTGGCAGCCCAGGACATCACACCTGGGATGTTCGCTTTGAGGCGCTGCCCTAGAGAAAGGGAAGGCACAAGCTGTGATCACCTAAGGCCATGTGGCCCATGCCAGAGCAGCCCTTGCTCTCCTGTCCACATTACAGCATCCTCAAGAGGCTTACATGGCCCTGCAGAGCCAGGGGATGGTTAACATTCACCATGGGAAATAATACACTTGTGGTGGGAAGTCTTCCAAATCTAGCCCGACAATTTTGCTTCATCTCTTTTTCTTGTTATAATTCTATTATATCACCCCATAATTTCTGAATCCCCTTTGGGTATCTCACCTCTGTGACTTCACACTGCAGCCTTCCCTTGGCTGAGAATTAGCTTTTAGCATCTTTGCATTAGTAAGGATCCCTCTGCGTCAGCATTACGAGGAGTTTTGGCACCGCTGACTAGTGTCTCCTCTTAACGAGACATCCAGTGCTCAGCCTGGGAGGACAGCAAATGTGCACAAAGAAAAAATGAGTTCAAAGAGACAAGACAAAGGGATCTGCTGGATGGGGACCAGTGCATCTGGGGAAACATCTTTGTTTTGGAGGGGTAAGAGAGCAAGAGGGAGAAAGAAAGAGAGGAAAAAAGGCATTGTTCCTTGCCTGCAGGTGTGGGGGGGAGGGAATAAGGAGGCAGGGCAGCACCCTGCATTTTTTGACGTTAAAAGCATTGCAGGCCAGTCACCTTTCGCTGTTTACTCCCTGCTCCCTGCCAGGGTGTTGTGTTCCCGTGCCCGCAGGCATTGCGCTCTATCCTTTTTTCTTTCCCCCACCATCTGCTGTCCCAAATTCCCCCTAGCTTCTCCTGCCCTAGAGTAGAGTTTCAATCTCCAGCAGAAAACAAGAGGGAGAGAAACCCAAACCCAGCCTGTGGCCGAGTGGGGAGGGACAGGACCCAGCTTGTGCCCATCACCGTGTTGTCGGGTCTCCCTCGCCAGGTGCCACTGGGCTCTGAGGCTGCTTGTCCCAGGCTGGGGCAGGGAGAGGATGGGGAATGCGGGCCCGTGCAGGCACCGGGATCCTCTTCCCTTGTATGGCTGGAGCCACAGTCCTCACTAAACCCACTGTTTCAAATTACAAAGCTGCCCCGATCCCGAGCCACCTCATATCCAAGGAAAAAACCGGCGGCTGCTTTGAAATCTAGACTGGAGTGTCTCCAGCCGGCAGTGCTTAAAACAACAGCTGGGGTCCCTCGGCAGCACACAGACCCTTGGTACCACTGAGAGGACCTTGGGGCTGCAGCCCCCTGGGGTAAGAGAAAAGAGCATTTGGATCTGGAGTGGGGCAACCAGCACCTTCCTCTGTCATCTCTGGCCCCTACCCATCTCCTTTAAGTGCCCAAAGACCCTGATTCTTGGGCAGTGATGAACAGGGATGCTTTCTTGCACCCCGACGCACCCTGGTCCCTTTTGCACAGCCCATGCCAGCTGCCGTGCGATACACCTCCTTCAAAATGTGTTCAACCTGTCATCTCCTGAGAGAGCAGTCGTGAGCAAAGGTCTGGGATAATTACACTTACGCCAAGTTTATTGCCCTAAATTGAGGTGCCTTTTGTGCCTGTCGGTTCCTCCGGCACACCCTCCGGGTTCTCAGGTCGCCCCTCCCTGACCTTGAGACCCTCTGTGGTGGCAGGAACTGGGAGGGTGGACAGGGGACAGTGGGGGCTGGCGATGCCTTGGGCTGATCGGATTCTTCACGCGTTGTTAACTCTCCCTCAGACGGTCCAAAGCCATCACTGGGACAAACTTGGTCATGCTCAGCCACATTCCTGCCTTCAAAAGGGCTCAGGGTGCCCAGGCCTCGGTAGACAAGAGCTCCAGGAGATCACATTACTCAGGGCTTTTGTAGCCTTAACAGGCATGGTGGCGTGGCAAAAAACTATTAGTGCATGGCTGCGTGCACGAGGATCGGGGAGACACCACCCCCCCCAGCTCAGCCTGGCATTAATACCCCTAACAGATTAATGACGCTCAGCACTTTGAAGAGGAGAAAAAAGAGACGGGAGACTAATTGGGGAGATCAGCAGGAAGAAAGCTGACGTTTACTCTCTGCTAAATCCCCAGGCAGGGCTCAGGGGATCAGCTTCACCCTTGGGGTCCCCCGTCACATAAGGGCAGCTGCATGGAGAGCTCAGCTTGTCCCTGGGACCACGGGGACCATCCAGCTCCTGGGACCCTGGTGGGTGAAAGCTCTTTTAGGGCATCCCACCAACTGGGCTGGGGTGGCAGGGACCGGCAGCTGTAGCTCAAGCACACCCAGAGCCACAGACCTGCGTGCCCTGCTCTTCCAGGGATGTTGAGCTCCTGCTGCGCTGCTGGCCCATTCCAGGAGCCAAATTCAGACCTCACTCCTGCAGCCTTAAGCCCTGGCACGCTCGTGCCTCATTGCTGCGAGCAGCCTGAACAAACGCAGGCTGTTTGCAGAGCAGCGGCAGGAATGCTGGCCCTGAGCCCGGCACGCTGCAGGGCTGGTGGCTCCCATCCCCTCCCTGCTGCCAGCCTGTTCCCTCTGGCCCCACAGCTCTGGGGGAAGGAAAAAAAAGCTTCACGGGGGCTCATGGAGGAAGCAGAGAGGATTTTTCAGCATGAACAAGTCAGCTGCTGTCTTTAATAAGCACCCGTGAACTTGCTTTGGAAGTGTTGACTGCCCTGTGGAGTACACCTGCCCACACTGACAGGGTAAGGCAGCAGCCCCATCCCTAGAAAGCTGTTAGAAATACTCCTTCCTGCACCAATCTCTTCACAACTGTGCTCCCTCCTGCTCCACTGGCATCCCACCAAGCTGGCACTTTCCTGCAGTCCCCAGTACCCAGCCAGACTCTGAAACGAGTGGGAACCGGTGGTTTCCCAGGGTCTTGGACTGGGATTAGAGAGTGTTCTTGGCTCTAGTTTGAGGACCATGAGCACAGTGCTCTCCCTGATGGCTCTCATGATTGCTTTCTCCCCTAATTAGAAACAGGCAGCCACCAGTTACCTGCTCTCCCCTTGGGGTAGGCAATCCACCACCACCCTGCAAAGACTTGGTGAGGAAAGAGTCCTTCCTCCTCTCCAAGGATCTGGCCAACAGGCTTTTGATTGCATTCACCATTCTGTCTGTGATCACTGCTGCAATGTTTGTTGTTATTTTCTCCATGTTCTCCAATATCCCTTTGCAAAGGGCTGGCACCAGAAGACCTGACTGAAGGCCTCCTAAGCTATAAAGCATTTCTATATTGTGTTCAACGTGGCCAGGTTCCCAAGCTGGGGCAGCAGCAGATCTAAGTATCTGGATCATGGGTAGTCGATGAAGGTTTCACTGAAGCCTTAGCTGCACCAGCCTCTCACTCTGACTGCCCTTCAGTCTCCAGACCTTCTCATCCCATTCTGTCTTCCCAAAAAAGGACAAAAGCTCCTAGGACCAATTTACCCCATCTGTTCAGCAGGAAAAGCATTTAATTCTTGGAGGTGTATCAGGGCCACTGCAAGCACAAAAGAAAAATAAACAGGCACAGGCTCTCCTCGAAAACCAGCAGCTCTGAGAAGAGGAGCTGGAATCCTTTGGTGGCCTGGGAACATGGGGATTTGGGGCTCTGAGTGTTGTGGCCATTGTTTGCTCCAAACTGTCCATGGTACAACTGCAGCTTCTGTGCCAGAGATATAAGCACATCCAAAACCTCCACATCAGCTGTCATGTTTATTAACTCATTTTACTCCAAACCTGTCCTGCACCCCACCCTCTGAGTGACCAGCTCAGGGGTGTAGGAAAGGGGAAGCACATGTGGGCTATTTACAACCAAACTGATCACTGTGAACATCACTACGCTCCTTGTTCCAGCATCAACACTGCAATCCCAACGAGAACCTGAGCTCTTCATCCCACCATGGCTCAATTCTCCAGGACCACTGTTCCCAGGGGCACAGGGAGAACCTTTGTGAACCTTTCCCTCCCACTCCTGATGCTCTGGTACTTTCCCATCTCTTCGCTCTGAGCTGATGAAATAACCTCCTGGTTCTCCCTTCACCCTCCCATGCTCCATCACAGTGAGCCCCTGTTTTGCAGAGTTTGGAATTAAAGTGACTGGCGATGCTTTCAGGCTCATCTAACGACTTCCAGAGCCTTAATTTAATTTAATTACCATCCCCTTCTTATCTTAATCATCCCGCCTGTGTTTATAAACAAAACACTGACTCCCTGCCCCACAGGCTGCAACCTGAGCGCGGCATCTCCCATCTGCACAACTCATTACATTCCTCGCTCAGCCCATCTGCCAGATGTCCGCGAGGAAGCCCATGCAAGCCGCGACTGGAAAGCTGGTGCAGAAAAGGCACTGCATTAACCACTCGGCTTTCATCCGCCGCGCTGGATTTTACCGGAACGCCCTCTTTCCCCTGTGCCCGGGGTGCGGTATTTGGGTTGGGGTTGTTCAGCCCATGCTCAGCTCTCCCGTTGCTGGTGGTGGTTCCTGCTGCTGCCAGCTTGGCCCTGGCACCTCAGTTGCAATATTTATGCTAAGCAGGGAGCATGACTGGTTGATTTTGGGGAAAACCAGGATTCTACAGGCAGCCAGAGTGGTGTCTGTAAACAGCTGCCATGCAAATATTCAGCAGAGAACATGCAATGAGCCATCCCAGGCAGAGCTTCTTCCTGCAGTGTGGATGTAGGGTGAACATTGGTGACTCTATCTCCAGCCTGTGGACTTCAAGGCCCCGTTTCTGAGGTTTTCCCTGTTGCTCCTGTAGGATGTCCATCTTTTGAAAATCTCTCTCTTCCCCTCTAGGTAATCCTAATCCTAATCCTGATCCTGATTTACTCAGTCACAGCTGAAGACAGAGCTGGAAATGTTCCAGCAGAGCTGTCATTTGGTTTCTCTCATGACGTTCAGTTTTAGCCCTTCAAGAGCCCAGGCTCTTCCCAGTCTGGACAAACATCACTGAGATAACGCTGTTGTTATAAAAGATGAAGTGAGCTCCTGCTAACCAAAGCAACTCTCGTAAACACCAGAACAAGAGACTTGGCTCAAAGCAGGCATAAAAACAATCTTTGGCTTTGACTTCAAAAGCGTTGGAGTTTAAAAAGCAGTTATGATGCAACCTCCTTTGTACACGAGTGCGTATGGTAATGTCGGTTCTGCAGGAGGGCAGGATGTGCCGGCTGGCCCAGGGGGGAATTTGCAGAGGGCTTTGCAAGCCCAGCGTGGTTCAGTGGCAGCAGGTCCAGGGAAAAGGGCATCTTACTCCCAATATTCAGGTCTGCCCCCTCTAACAAAACAAAACTGCTGAAGAGAAGCCCAGGTCATAGAAGTCTAGGGCAGAAAGAAAATCTTGCTCTGCTTTCTCTCTTTACTACAGTATTTGTGTTGTATCCTGAGCTTTCCTGTTCCCTGTCCTTTGGTCAGACGTAGCATGAGAGAAGCGCAGAGCATCACGCTGCCAAGACATGGCTGGGATAAGTGACCAGCTTAAAGCCATGTGCTGGGAAGAAGTCTCAACAAAAATGTAAAAATCAGCCCTTTCCCCACCACTTGGACTCTTGACAAATTTTAATCCATAGGGCAGGCTTCGTAGCTGACTACAGCTTGTATCTGTTGGCCCCAAATTCTTTGACTAATTGTCCCCTTCTTATAGAGAAAGCAGCAGTAACTTTGGGTTTCTTTTTTTTTCCCTGGTGCGCTGATCTCGCAGCACATCCTGAGTCCCAGAAGCTCATAATTCATTTCTGTGGTGCTGGTTCCAGGACATTCACACACCCCAGGGGCCAGAGAATGCTGACAGCTCAGCCACAGCCAGCCAGTGTCTGATAGCGTCTCTCCTGGAGATGTTTTCCTGTGCTCTGCAATTTAGACGGCAGCCAGGGAACTGGTATCTGCCATTTCAGAAGCAGAAGACAAAGTCTGGAAAGGTGCTCCTGGTGCTTTGGGTTGGGTATCAGCAAGGTGAAATTTGGAAACGGTAATCTCTTTAATTAGACTGATGGATAAATCAGGAAGACCATATTCCCTGGCAGCACTTTGCAGGTCTTTGTGCAGCTCCTCTCTGCAGCTCAGGTTGCAGCACTGATGTGGGGGAAGCTTAGTCCAAGTCCCTGTGAACAAATTCTTCTCTGAGAACTGAAGCCTCAGTGCTGCTTTGTGCCCTTGGATGGACACGACTCTCTCCATGAGCAGGAGTGGGTTAAACCACTGGCTCATGGAAGAGAGCTTCATGGTGAGAGCTCCTGCTCCCCTGTAGCACCAGGAGAGCAATCACACCATCTGGGAGAAGACATATGGGACTATGAGCAGCTTAGAAGGGACCACATATGAACATCTTCGTGTCCAACATGATGTTCCCCAGGCATTCATTGAGATCAATGAGACCAGAAAATCATCTCATGTGGCACAGCGTTGTCCTCTGTGCAAGGGCAGGGAGCTAGGGCAGAGTGTTTGTAGCGAGCTCTTCCCCTCGCACTGGTCACAAGCAGGAAGGACACAGGTTTTTCCTATTACAGTTTAGTCATGGGACTAATAAAGCCTCTTTAATCATTGTTCGTGGCTTTTACACACACATACATACAAAGACATGCTCAGAATCAAAGCACAAGGGGAATCAGCACCTGGCGAAGTCATTATTGGCCACTTTAATTTAATTCTAATCTGATGCTAAGAAAAAAAAAAGTAAAATCTAAGCCACCACCAAGAGAAGAACTCAGTCAACATGGGAGTAAAGGCGGCAATGAAGGTGTGCGGAGTGAAGAGGGAAACAGAAAAGGGTACAAACCAGTCCAAAAGCAAGTGAGATGGCTCAGCAGGGCCCAGCAGGGAGCCCTCACCATGCTTAGGCTGGTCCCAAGGTGTGATACGGGACTGCCGTGTTGCCTTGGCACAGGAGACAGCACGTCTCCATGTGCTCTTTCCTCTTACAGGGGATGGAAATAAATATTTCAATGAAACCCAATTCCCTGGTATGAACTGCAGCTGCTCCCAGCGATCTATGATGCAGACCCTCCCAGGTGTGCCTCAGCTAGGCTTAAAACTGTCTGGGTTTTACTTAAAACCTGCGTCCAGACTACTTAAGTTTAAAAGAAAGTGGAGCCACTTAGACCCCCCTCTGCACCTACCCAGACATAGTGTTCCTACCTCTTTATTTCAGACATCCCATCAATAACACTGGCTGCAATAAAAACTCATCAACCCATAAAACACACCCCCCTGTGTGCATATTCCTGGGGCAAGGCTGTGATAAGGGGTCCAAAATACAGCAAACAGCAGAGAGAGCTCAACAGGAAAGGCACTTCGGGGAGATCCTGATAAACAGCAGCCCATCTGTACGTTATATAAGGAATGGGGTGCACCACAGTCACCCCCACAGTGCACTGTGTGTGTCTGCAGGGCATGAAGGAGACACAGCAAGCTCCCTCCTATGCATGCCAGGCCTGGTGCCTCATGGGTGATGATAAATTTGTGTCCAGCATCCCCATGTGAGATTTCCATCCCACAAAGATCCATCCCAGGGATGCTGGGTGAGGGCAGCTGGTGGTGATGGTGGCTCCTGAGCATGAGGCCACTTGGGGAATCACACACAGAATCACACAGAATCACCGGGTTGGAAGAGACCCACTGGATCATCGAGTCCAACCACTCCCACAAAAAACTAAACCATGTCCCTCAGGACTTCGTCCACCCATAACTTAAACACCTCCAGGGAAGGCGAATCAACCACCTCCCTGGGCAGCATATTCCAGTGCCTAATGACCCTTTNCCTGGGATGCTGGGGTGAGGGCAGCTGATGGTGATGGTGGCTCCTGAGCGTGAGGCCACTTGGGGAAGGGAGGGTTACCTGAGGGAATCGCATCCGCCACAGCCTAGGAAAACTGTTTGGGTTTGGGGTTTTTTTTCCATTTTTAAAAATTTATTTTGGAATAACACATAAAGCTTGGTAAATATTATTCAAACGTTTGTGAAGTCAAGGCTGGTGTGTTCACATCTGACAGCAGCTTCCTTGTGTCCTTTCTCTGAGCTTGGAAAGATCAACCCGTCTGAAAGGAAAATACTTGAGTGACATGTTTACTTTTTTTCACAGCTTATTTTCTCGCCTGGATGGGAAAGCCTGAGGCCATCAGCAGGGTTTAAATCCCATCAGGCTGCTGCAGGCTGGCAGGTGGAGCTACCCACAGTGGTATGCAAGAGTCCTTCACCCTGTCTCACAAACACTCTCTGCAGAAGTTAAGGATTTTGTGGCAGATGGTGCAGCAGGACAGGTTGTCCCAGTCTCCATTTCAATATTTCAGATGATCCAAGTGTCCATTCCAGACCAAAGCTGTGCTTTTTTGGTATCTATCCATTTGATCTTGTCCTGCCTTTGCCTGTTGGCGTAGAAAGCACTGTCTCGTCTCAACCATGACATTTAGGGATACTGTGATACATCAGCCAAACCTCTTCCATATATATAAACCAAATAATACTCAATAAATAAACTGTGCTTCCCCACCTTGTCTGAGTAGGCAAAATTTCCAGTCCCTGAATCACTTCCAGGGCTCTTTTCCTGGACACTCCCAATGTGCCACCTTCCTCCTTGTCAAGAGGACACCAGAGCTGGGGACACTGCTCTCCTTGCACTCACCCCACAGCCACAGCCAGTAAAGCCTCCATCCTTGTCCCACCGCATCCGAGAGTGGTGGTTTCCCGCACGGCTGCTGCATTATACTAGAGACCCAGTCAGTTACTGCACAAATCTGAGGGCTCTGGGAGTCTGGATTACCTCTGCAGGACCACAGAAATGTTTTTAGAGGCTGTCCCACTAAAATAAGGCTAAACCCTATAGTTCTGCCATGGCTTTCACATGCTTTGCTTCTCAAGACAGAGAGCTTGTGCCATCCTATAAATACCATCTTCCCTTTTATTTTATTCCTAGACTCTTTATGAGGTTGTATTGAAAGAGTTAGTTTTGGCTTGCACCAAGCTGAGTGATCTCACTTATCCTGTAACAGCCATTTACAAATGTTATCAGAGGCGTCTTGGTTTTTTTTCATCAAACTGGTAAAACTGAGGAGGCTGAAGACCATTTTCCGTGCAATCCCAGTGGAAAGGCAGCTGTATCTCCCAGTTCATACCCAGCCCTGTTTGCCCTCCGTCAGGTGAGCCATGATTTTGTGTCATCGTTGTGTTTATCAGTCTATCTAAGCAGCAGCCTCCACTCCAGCTCCATTCGTTTCATGGCCAGATGCCAAGTCCAATCACACAACCTAAGCTTTGACAAGATAATCTGTATGAGCCTAAATCCTAGCCCAGTAAAAATGAAGAAGTTAGTGGAGATCTATTTTCATCATTTTCTGTGACTGGCATTAGTTCCACCCCTCCTTTAATTAACATGTTGCTTTGTATAAAAGCCATCTCAGCATTTCAGCTGTGATGGATGTCAAGCTGGCAGCCTCTGAATAACTCTAGGGACTACGTTGCCCTGTCTGAAATACTGGCTTCTCTCTAAATCTCCTCCCAGCCTAAGACACGGATGCAGGTTTGAGGGCTGGGAGACCAAAATGCCCACGCTGCTCTTCACAGCACAGTGCCACGTCCATGTGTGAAGGTGACAGGCATGCATGAGGGCTGGTGGGACCTCCTCCAGGCACGTCCCCTGGGAAGCAGGACCCAGAGACACGTGGTGCTGTGGACAGGGTCTCACTGGGATTTTCCCAACTATTTTCTTTGCGAGTGGGGTGAGAATTTGAACTCAAACCTTCCAAGTGTCGTTCTCGAGCATTAATCTAACAGGGTGCCTCTGTTTCCATGACCCTATTTCCATCCTCAGCATTACACTCCACTCCAGCTCTGTGAGCTGTTCCAGATGTTTTGGAAAACCCCTTGCAGTTTAATAAAAGCTCCAGAAAATAAGATAATTTCTCCCAGCAGCTGTATCTGAAGGAGGAGGAGAAGAGGAAGATGTGAGGAGCAGAGCCCCTCCCCAGACTATGATCCACATCAAGTACCAAATAGGATTGATGAAGTGCTGAGGCAGGTCAAAGCTACCCCAGATCGTTATTGGAGATAGAAACTGAAATCCAGTGGTTGCTCTCCCTTCCCATCTGTGGGAGCTTTGCCTCTGACTGTGGCAGGCAGGCATCTCCCTCTTTTCCTGCTCCCCAGCCCTGAGGGGTCAGAAACCCACCATCAGCCACAGCAGAACATTGTGGAGTTATAGCTTTGTCCTCAGATCCTAAGCGCACCTTGGCTTATCCTGAGCTGCTGCTGAGACGGAGATGGAGCTTTAACTCCACTTTCCAGATCTGCTCTATGAGAAGGAAATTGAGGTGTGGAGGTGTCTGGGTTGAGCCTTTCCTGGATTAAACCTTTCCTGGATTAAACCTTTCCATGGCATGTGGCATCCCCTCCCACCACGATCTTTCTGCCAATTTATATCCCTTCCTTTTGCTGAAATCCTACAAAAACAAATGCTTCATTTATAAAGCATCCCTTCACCTCCCCGCTGAAATTCTCACACTCAGCTACATCCGTAACTACACAGAATCAAATTATACAGAAAACCAGCACCAGCCATAGAGAAGGTCTGATTCAGCAGCCTGGATTCAGGCTCCACCCAAGTCAGGAGACCCTGGAAGCTGGACCTGCCTCAAGACTTTGTGGCTGGAGATCATCTGCAACTACAAAAGCCAAAACAAAAATAGAGATGAAACCAAGTAGCGTGACATCTTCTCACCTCGACCACAGGCTCCCTGGGGCAGTGACTCTCTTTTTGTCTGTCTCAAGAGCAACTTTACTGTCTGCAATAGAGGAGCTGAAGCTGGGTCAGAGGGACTCGCTGTGGGATGGGGCAGAGTGGAGAACTCCCGAGGACAAATGATGGACAGAAACAAACACAGCTCTAGCGAAGGCTACCATTCCCCTTCTTCACCCTCCAGCACCACTAAGACCTCCTAAAAGAAAGGTGCAGCCCCAGGCTCTGGGGTGTGACCACAAGGCACTGTCCCTTGTACCCTGCCTTGTAGAGCAACTGGGGAAGAAAAGGGAGGGGAGACAGGCAAAAGAGAAGTTAGATATTTTGGTAAAGTCACCTCCCAGCCCCTGAGCAGCTCAGGGACTAAGGGCAGAGTGTTTGGTCCTTTCCAACTGAAAAAGGGCCATTCTCGCCCTGGGACAGGAGGATTTGTAATGTAGTAACTTGAACTTGCATCTCTCAGTTTGAGCTATCCTGGACACATCAAGAAACAAATGCATTTGGTTCCCTAAATGAGAGGAGGTTTTCTGTCATCATCATCATTTTTCTAGTTTCAGTCTTTGTCATCAGCCCTTCCCCTTCCTCCCTGATCTCTGAAATAGCATCCTCCTCCTCAGCTGCCTCTTGAGGGTTGCTGCAACACCCAGAGCTTCTCCCCAGCCACCAACCCTGCATAGCAAAGGTCAGAGCCCACGTGGAGAGCGTCAAGTCTCCGTGTTCAAGGGTCTGTTGGCCTGGCATCCTGAGGCAGGTACATATGGGGTCTTGCTGGTACTTGTTCTCTTCGGACGCGTGCCAGGCCCTGTTAAGGTGAAAATGTCCTTCCCACCACTCACTTCCCATGTGTCATCCCTGCTTCTCCCATAGGATACTGGGATGGGAAATGCATCCTCTAATCCCTGTACAAACATCATGGTCTCTTTATGCCAGTGATGTGGTAGTGTGGATGCCAGCCTGGTTGTCTTCAGTGCAACAGGACCAAGAGAAGAAACCACTGCTGCTGCAAAGAGTGGGTCAGATGCTCAGAGGTGGAGGAATTATATACTCTAGACTCCAGAGCTGCAAACCTCTTGGTTCCCAAACCTACCAGGGTAGAGTATCTGTAAGACACAGTCATGCTGCTACTTGTGCGCATAGCTGAGTGCAGGAATAGAGATGCCATCAAGCTGCAGCCCCTCTAGTAATGTGCTTCCTTCCTTNACACAGTCATGCTGCTACTTGTGCACATAGCTGCAGCCCCTCTAGTAACGTGCTTCCTTCCTCCCCTTGTGTTTTAGGACAATAAATCATTCAACACAGAATCAGAGCTTCTCAGACTGAAGAAATCTCACCCTTGGAGTCTAACCTTACCTGGAAAGCCTCTGGGAAACACGTCTGAAATGTCAAGGGTCAGCGGTGAGCCACTAGAGGATGGAGGTGTCTTCGGCGTTGTTGACGCTCTTCCCCACAAACAAGATATTCAGCATAAAACTGCTCAGGGAGAGGTCAAATGTATACCCTCTCCTCCTGAGGATTTGTCATTGCTTTAGCTTAAGCCAGAGACCACCATGGAAGGACAAGCACTATACCCACACGCTGACACCGAGGAGGACGGCGAGGCCCAGTGCCAGCTCTCCTCCTTCCCCATTAATCACTGGGAAGAGGGAGACAGATGTCCCCCTGGGGAGTTTGGAAGGTATCACGGAGGACAGGATAAATCAGGTCCCTACTTATACAACAGGGCAATTATTTATGGATGATCAAATACTGGCTCTAGGAACCCCAGGCAATAAACAACAGCCTGAGCTGGATCTTGTGCTTTTCCCTTCTGCCTGTACCTCGCAGCACTGAGTGAGGATGCTGGGCAAGGACCAGCATGATCCATACCCCAAATGCAGCTCCCCTTTCCAGCTGGAGTCGCTGGTGAGGACAATAGGACCTGCTTGGACACAACTTTACTGACTTCTCGCTGGGGAATCGAGCAAGAAATAGTGAAATTATGGTTCATAAAGCCATGGTTAATGAAAGTAAGGGTAGTGACCAGCTGCAATGTGCTGGCTGCAGCATGTGCAGCTGCCCTGAGCCAAGAAAATAGAGGTAGATACAACCTGAGCTCAACTGCTCTCTCTGCCTCATGCCTTTCACCTCTAGAAGACCCTGGCTTGGTTTCCAGCTAGAGCCTGGCCACCCCTGTGATATGAGCAGCAGCAAGGTGGCAGTGAGAAATGCCTGCTGTGGATGCCCATATAAGAGCAAACTCAAGCTCCAAATCATAAACAGAACCCTCCTCTTTCATTTAATCATCCATCTCGTCAGTGCTGGAGCTGATAATGCTGGTTTCCTTTTAAGTGGAGGCTAGTCACAAATAAAATAAACCAGGCCCGCTCTGTGTTTCCACTGCCTTTCATCCCTGCTCCTCAAAGCCATGTGAAAGGGACGTCCTGAGCGGTGAGTGGGAGCTGTGTTGGGACAGCAGCGGCTCCAGGTTTGGCCCCAGTTGCACTTGTGCCAGTTCACAGCACCAGTGTGGTTTGGGAGCACCTTCCCCTTTCACTGACATGGGGAACGAGAGCAGCTAGAGGCAGAGATTTCGCTTGCAGTCATTCAGATTCATGGCACAGCCTGGGACCAGACCAGGCTCTTTTTCTCAGTTAGTGGCCAACAAGCATAAAAGCAGAATTTCAGACTGGCAGCTGCCCAGATGGCTGCTGAGGCAGAGGATGTGCCCTCCCCTTCCTCAGCACCAGTGTCTAACTGGGAGGGTGATGGGACGATAACAAGTGGCCAAAGAATGGAAAATCTGACACACCAGCCCCAGAAGCCCCAGTGCTGAGGCAGTTCCCAGCAGCTCGTTAGTGGAGCTGACACTCTAATGAGGCACATGAAGCTCAGTCAACAGTGGGCAGTGTGTGGTAGGGGTGTTAACGCTTCTCTCTGTTTCTCTTGCCACCTTGCAGGGTGTGATGTTTGTCTTTCCTTGCTGTCCAGCAAGCTCCCTTGGGATGTTTGGGCTGGGCAATGGAAAGGGACTCCTGAGAGAGCTTGAACTTCAGAGATTGAAATCTCCTTAAACCTCCTTAATGGTTGGACCCGATGATCCGATGGGTGTTTTCCAACCTGGTGATTCTATGATTCTATGATTCTAAAGGAGGTGGGAGAGGTGCAGGCTGCAAAGCTGACCTCCATCCCTCAGCAGCAGCGGGTGTTGCATCAGGCATTTCTAAAGTTAGATCTATGTGTGATTTTTCATATTCTCCTTTATCTCAGGGATTTGTCTGGAGTCTCCAGCCCTCTTCTGGCCAACACTGTAAAGCACAGCAGGGTGAGATTGCACAAATATAGAGATACTATTGAGTGTTGCACTGAGATTTAACTCAAAAGGGTTGTTTCCAGTTAAACAGATAGTTTAAATAGTTTATATTTATGAAAGATAAACATTTTTTT
>WAAB01019494.1:60804-95055 GCA_013389865.1 Piaya cayana | reverse complement strand
CAACTCAAACTCCACAAAAGGTGGATTTCCAAAGAAAAAGTCTGTGCACACAAGGGTGGTTCAGGCCTGTTTATAGGTCTGAAAATCAATGGCAAGAATTTTCTTCTAACTAAAGGCAGGTGGGGTTTTTTGAAAAATAATATCCCTGTATTGAAAGAGAATGTGGCCAGAAGTACAACCAAAACCATTGCAATTGCAGATGAGATGAAGGGAGGCTAGAATCGCCCAGAAAAATTGCATGTTTTGATTAGAAATCAAGAAACAGATGATCGATGTTTTTCACCATGCAAGTAAGTCCACATACTAGTTTGGAAACATCAAACAAAAGAGAGAGCTCGTTTGTTATGTGAGTCTAGCTTACAAGCAAGACATGGAGAAGAACAGATTCAAATCTCCAAGTCTGCAAGCAGAGAACTGCACACAAAGATTCTGTCCAGGGAAGGAACCAAAACTAGGACACAAATACCAAGTCAGAACACAGCATAGAGCAACATAGCTGGACAGACAAAACAAACAGACATGAAATACAGGTGATAGCAACCGCTCTGTCATTGAAATAGGAGAGACAGAGAGGATAATACTCACTGTAATATCTATTTTGACAAACATGAGGGATATAGAACCAAATACCCCAGGAAGAACAAAAACCAAAAACTGGTGAAATTCAACATATGCGTTGTTTGGGAATACTGCCAAATAAGAGGAAGATGCCTCCAGAGTGGCTTTAACTAATTCAAACACTTGCCATGTACAAACACTACAATCTAATCCCAGTGACACTGATAAGCAGTAGTATCAGTCTGAAGGGCAGGGGACCAGCTGTTCATGATACACTTTAAACCTTTTAGAGATGCATGAGCAAATGCAGGTGGCCAATAAGGAGCCCAAAACACCAGGAATGTTTTCGCAAAACCTTCACAGTACTTGACATGTTCAAGCATTGTCACTTGTCCATACTCGGTGCATGTGAATGACAGGCAGGGGATCTGCCTGGAGTGCAAGCAGGGGAAGGAAAGGTGCCAGGGCCATGCTGCCAACCCAAGTCCAGCTCCAGATGTGCTCTGAAACAAAGATTTGTCTGAATGTAGACAGGAAAGGGGGAAAAAATGAACTCTTTAACAGAAGATATCAGAATGATGTTCCTCAAAAACTCTCAGTAACTTTAAACAGATCAACTATGCTTCAGGAGTCTGTGCAACTCCACTTGAATGCAATATAGTTATCTACCACCAATGAAGAGAAAATCAAACACCAAAAAGATACCCACGAGACTAACAGTGCAGGATAGGTAGGGGTAATTCAGCATCAAAAAAAGACATAGTAAGACAAATAAAGACATGGTTGCAAGGGTAGTCCAACCCAGAATTGGACTGGAGGGCAAAAACCTCAATGTTTTCAGTGATGGCAGCATGCTTTAGGTCACAGAAGTAACTAAAATGAAACAGAAGTCATTAAGAGAAAGCCAAGCAAAGCAGACAGCTTCTACGGGCACCCAGGATCATAAACAACACACGAGAAATGAGTGTTCCAGGCTCCACTTGTCAATCAGTTGTGGGAAGCAATGGGAAAAGTCAATGGAGGGCCCCCAGGGATCAAGGTGGTAAGATGAACCAAAAGGAAGTTGGGGTACATTAAAACCATAATTGGTTTTATATTATAAACATATATGATTATATTATAAACATATAATTGTCCATGGCAGTGCAGTTTCTCAAATTAAGTGTATTAATGTTGGTAATCGAGATTTGAACATTTGTTACCAGGAAGGAAATAGATGTGCTTCTCTGGAATGTCATAGCAAAACGCAGCATCAACAAAACAAGCAAAGTATAGTCAACTTACCACCTTCCTCCAGAAAAATGAAGTTGGAAGGGGACTCAGAGGACCACCCGGGAGCTCATACATAGGCCCAGCTGAAAAACAGCAAACAAAAAAATCATCTTCATGCCATTCTTGATTAAAATATCAGCAGTGCCTTGTTCCCCTCAGGACAGTTGCCACAGGGTCCAGCCAGACCCCTTCACTGCTTTGCTTCAGCCCCAAACAAATGAGTTTGACCATACAGGAAGATTAAGTGTTTGCTGACATTAATTCTGCTTTGTTTAATTTCATTTTATTTCACAGTGCATCTTCGATTTAAAAGTCCTAATAGGTAGCAGTTCCCATCACTGAGTGATGATTAACCATTGCAGTTTGGTAAATGAGAATGTTAGCTTAGAAGTCAAGTTCTAGATTTCAGCGGTGTCAAACGTTAACTTAGGAGGTGATTTAGATGAAAATTAAGACCTTTGAATAAAACTACTTTTAAACCCTAAAGAATACATTTAGACCCCATTGCTCAGCTAGGCAGTTTTCAAAGCTTTTAATTTTAAGGAGAGATGACAGATTTCAGCTAAATTTTAACAGTGTGGTAAAACTACCAAGTGCAATTAGTAAAAGTATCTACGGATCTTAGTTTTTAAATTCCTGCTTGAGGTAGCTAAGTAAAGTAACTTTTATTACATTTCAAAGCTTATAAAAATTAAAGTTTACAGTAAATCCACAGAATTCAATATAATTAACACATTATAAATCTCAGGGCATAGAACTGGTTTACAGAGGTAGTGTGTAAGCACTTCCCAGCCTTTGTACAAGGTGCCAGCCATTGAGAGACCTGATTAGTCAGTCTTTGATTAATTGCCTGCTGTGTAAGAGCCAGGGTCAATCTACTCAATTAGGTGAACGTCTAGTGGAGATCAGAGGTGTAAATCAAAACCTACAGCAAAAGCTTCACCACGAGATCATACCAGCAGTCTTTTCTTCCCTGCCAGGACCCCTCTCCTTCAGGCAGCTGGCTCTCCAACTACAGCTGTAAGTGGATGCTCAGGAAAGAGCAAGAGCAGGACATCTACATGTGCCTTCTCCTGAGTAGCCTTCCCACCTCCACCTATGTTCATTTCTAAGTATTTTTCAAGGCTGACGTGCCTTGTTTTCTTCCAGATACTTACCAAGCCTCTCATTGAGCCCAGGTAAACTTTTGGTACCAAACACACCCTTCAGAAGAGATCTCTGCAGATCTACCATCTACTGCACAAACCTTTGGCTCCTCCTGTTCCTCCTGAAGCTGGTTCCCTTTGATAACCCTTTGAACTAGCACTCCCAGCCCACCTCTCCATCACTACATAAATATGTATAGCCCATGATTCCCCAAAGTTATTCTCTCTTCCTGGTTTACAAGCCTTTGTTGATCAGCCATACCCAGCACCAGCAATGTCCGGAGTGCTGACCTACCACTTTTGTGAGGCCTCTTCCAGTTCTGCTACATTCTTTTGGGAATTAGAGGACCAAAACTGTGCACAATACTGAGGGTGAACTCTATGTTTACACAACAGCATAGTGGCGTTTCCTACAATTAAGGACAGCTGACATGCAAGATCAGGCCATGACCCACGTTCAGAAACAAAAAGCACTGTACCAAGGAGCACAGAGACATGAGCTGCACCCACAGAAATCCCAGAGCTGTCACACCTCCCAAAGGGCAAGCCCCATGCTGCTGCAGGAGAGGAGGGACTTGTATAAGATGGACACGGCAAGATAAGACTCAAAGAAAGACAAAACCCAGTGGGAAGCTGTAACTCCCTGAATACAAGAGGCAGGAAAGCATCAGAGCAAGTAGGGCCAGTGAGGAAATGGTGCCATTTGTTAAAAAAAAAAGCACGGAGTAAGATTAGTTTAAAACCAACCAGATTGTGACACTGACCACAGGGCTACAGGAGACTGGGCACGTAGTCAGAAAACAGGAATGATATGAAATCACATTTACCCCACACAGACTGGGAAACTATGTTGACAGGGTGATGAAAACATCGTATTTTTAGACATTATAAATAACTAGTTAAAAACCTGTAATAGAAAAGCAGCTAGTTCCCAGTGTCACACAAGAATGGCTATTCTTTAACACCCTCAAGAAAAAAAAAAAAAAGCCCACAGAAATCTAAGGAATAAGCTTGGATTTGAAAAAGCAAACCTACATAGAAATCAGTGCAGCAGTCAAAAGCAATAGCAGGAAAGGTGGAAATACTTCCAGGGGACCATGCACAGTTATTACAGGAAAGCATCAGGATACTTACAGCATCGAAGTACTTCAAGAACCAAAAAAAAAAAAAAAACAACCCCAACTTGTTGTTCAAGGTTGAACAGCAGATTAAGGAAATCACTGGCAGTAAAAGACAAAAAGGGGAAAAGGAGTATCCTCCAGAATGTGACTCACATGTTTTGAAGATTAAAAAAGGAAAAAAAAGATTATGAACTTCTGGCAAGTTAAATGTGGAATCATAGGAGGGCAGACCAAAAACAACTGTGGTAAGCAACTTCCTAACAGCATAAAAATTTAATTACAGCTCTTTCTTCAAATGTTGCAGAAATAGGACGCCTTCCTCAGAGCTGACGGGGTCAGGGATGAAGAAGGTGTACAGGGAACACTCACAATGATAAGCCTAGAGCAGGAAAGCCAAATTTTGGACCAGTGTCACAAGTACATAATTCAGTTGTTTTCACTCAGCAAATGGATCTTGGTGACTGTCCAAATAGTTCTTTGAAAATAGCTCAGTGTTCAGCAACAAGGCAAATAAATAAATATTATGAAAACTGAGAGGAGACCTCATTGCTCTNCCACAGAAAGAGTATTGCCACTGCAAATCCATACTGCACTCCCTTCCTTCACTACATTGCAGAAGTCTTGAAGAGGTTCTAATAGAAACACAGAGACAGGCAACTTGAATAATGAGGAAAATAATTATTCAGATAGAGAAAGAGGTAATTATGGGATGAGGGCAGGGATGGAGGGGTAATAAAATGCTAATTGATATGGACCTGGCCAATAAGGAATGAATTGTAACTACTCCTGGAAAACAGCGAGAGGGCACACAACAACTTGAGTAGGCACCAGGAACAAAATACANGGCCAGCTCCCTCCTCTCCACAACCTCCCTTCAGGTATTTGTAGAGAGCAATGAGGTCTCCTCTCAGCCTCCTCTTCTCCAGGCTAAACAACCCCAGCTCTCTCAGCCGCTCCTCATAAGGCGTGTTCCCCAGCCCCTTCACCAGTTTCATTGCTCATTTCGTTGAAATGATGCTTAATGCAACACAAGACTATCAAACTCACTGCTGCAGGACGTTGCAGGGGCTGGATGCACAAATAGGCTGAAAAAGCAAAGAGATAAATGGAGTATGGGTTCGCCACAGGCTATCAAACATAAAAGCCATACTGAAGCTTCTGGGTTTGAAAGTCCCTAAACTGCTCATGGTCAGAAGCTGGAACACATAGCCAAACATGTGAGCTCTTTCAGGCTCAGCCTTGTGCACATAATCAGTCGGATACTCGGGAGACACAGATAGTTTCATGGATGAGCTTTGCTGCCTGTTGGAGAAGTCAGGAAACCACAGCAAAGAGCATTAGTCCAGTTCTGCCCTAACAGATAAGGAAAACAGAGAAGTCTTAGCCCACCTGAGGCAGAAACCAGTCTGTTATTTTGAGGGGCAGGGAGATTGAAAAACATTGAATTATTTTGTTAAAGAAAAACATTCAACTTGGAGAGGAAGTCTTCACTACAGCCTAGATTCCCTTGACCTTTCCAGCAGTTTTTACACAGCCAAGAAGGTAAAAAAGTGATGAGGAGGAAGAATGGAGATAGAAAAAAGAAGGGAGAAAAAGTAAAGTAGAAAAAGGAAAAAGCAATTGTAAAAGTTTTCCCCTCCAACAGGGTGAGAACAGCTTCCAATTTTGAAAACGATAACTTCTTCCAGAAAAATGACAGTGTCTTTTTATTTACCTTTTTCTTTGCTGCTGCCAAGCTCAGCTGCCAGGAAAATAAGTTTTGAATAAAAATGTTTTGACCAGCTTTGCTTGAAACATTCAATTAGTGGTGAAGGGCAGAGAGGAATGAAAAGGGGGAGGGGGGGAGGAAGAAAAGAGGCCATCAGTTGGGCAGCAAACAAAGCCAGCCTGATAGAGAGAAGTTGGCAGCACCAAGGCCACAAAGCATCTAATGAATCTGTGTTCAAGCTAACGCATTCATCTCTATCTCAAGCAAACTTGTCCTCTGAAGGATGCCCTGTACCATTTTCTCCAGAGCATCTCACCAGGCTACCTAAGTCCCTCGGACACTGCCAGCTCCCCCAGCAAGGTCTGCGGGGCCTCTCAGGTGCCTGGATCTAGCAATGGGAAAGACCACCCCTGAAAATAAATCAGGAGGCTTATTAGGAATCAGTCACCACAACGACAGTCACCAAGTTGGGTTAACATGGCTCAAATCATTCTTTATGCACTCGAGTAACTGCTTGGATACAGTTGGTAGGCCAGTCTCGGTGCTCAGATTCACGCTCTTCCCTTCCTTTCCTATCTTTCTTTTATTAATATAGTACATCTCTCTGGCGTCTCAAACTCAACGCTCTGTTTGTTGGCTGGCTGACAGATCTCAAAAAAGCACGTCTTTCCACTTCCAGCGCAATTCTGTTTAATCTTGTGCGGAGAAGATGTATCACTTAAGGAACTTTTTCTACTCCTTTTCTGCAGGGAAAAGGAAAGAAGTTTGAAAAAAAAAAAGGATGACAGCAATGTTTTAATCTAAACGCGAGCAATTTGCATGCAAATCAGATTTTTCAGGTGCCACAGAAGATGTGGGGGCCCTGCCAATCTGGAGGGGAGAAATAAAAAGAAGGGGGAATTTGACGCAAACACTGTCAAGTGATGAACCCGCAACTTTTATTTTCTTCCCCAGGGCAAAGCGTCCTAGAGAGTCTCTACTGTGCTGCCTACATATTTATTTTCATTCTTATTGACACTACCATTGTAAGACAAAGAACCTTTTATTCTTTTATTTATACGCCTCCTCAAAGCCCCTTGCATGCAGCTCCTACAAATGCAGTCAATATGCGAGTAGGTGCAGCTGGATGTAAACCCAAGTGGGAAGTGGTTTCCTTACCGAACTTGATGAGAAAATGAGTTATACAATCAATAAAGTAGCACCAGACTGTAGAGGAAGAGAGAATCATATGATGTACTAAACGCACCCCGGCATTATCACCAATAAATCATGGGACTATGGGAGTTAACAGAGACTCAACAGGGGTGCTAAAGCTGCTGAGAACAGAGGAGCCGTGAGCACCCCAGGGAAGGCAGCAGTCTGCCACCGGTACTTTAGCTCAACCCGTTCCTCCCAGCAGTGTTTTTCCCAGCTGTTAGCATTTCTTACACATGGGGGAAAATCTTTATGCTCCAGAGCTGGCACTCCTTGTTGTAAATAGGATTATTTGCACCTTTCAGAGAAAGACCTTTCAGACAACAACATCCACAGACATTTCTGTTCTGCTGGCAGCACTGAAGTCATCTTTTTGGGAATCTGAATGCACCAAGTCCTGTGGCAGAGGACGCCACAGCACTCCACACTTAGGACGACTATACGACACCACAAAGAGGCAACGCAGCCATTCAAACCAGATCCATAGAATCACCACACACAAGTAGACAACATTTTCATGTGAGCTTCAATATCAAATTGACCCATCTTATCTTAAACTTGAAAATGCAGAGAGAGCAATCAGAGGAAAACACTCTGCCTTTGCCTCCCAGTAGATTCTGTACAACAGACTGTCCTACCAGCAAGGAGTCTCCAGCAAGAAGGTTAGCAAACAAGCTACAGCTGCCATTTACTAACACAGAATCACAGAATCACAGAATCACCGGGCTGGAAGAGACCCACTGGATCATCGAGTCCAACCACTCCCACAAAACACTAAACCATGTCCCTCAGGACCTCATCCACCTGTAACTTAAACACCTCCAGGGAAGGCGAATCAACCACCTCCCTGGGCAGCATATTCCAGTGCCTAATGACCCTTTCCGTAAAAAACCTCCTCCTAATCTCTAACCTAAACCTCCCCTGGCAGAACACGAATGCACTTGGTCCTGGAAAATTTGCACTGAGCACAAGTTTTGCAAGTATTTGCTTTTCCACTTTCTACTTTGATCTTCCCAATACGCTAGTATAATTTACCACCACTGTTCTTACAGAAGCGTTACACGCTTTCTAAAATAAAACAGGGCTGTGTGACAGATCGCAAAATGCATCAGAGTAATTAGCGGTTCTGCTGCTTTTATGGCTCTGATTGGAGTTCAGCACTCAAGCAAAAAGCCAGTTCTCCAGTGAGGAAACACAGTGGCTCTGCATAGGGGCTCCATCTGCTGGCACGCTGCTCTCCCAGCTCTGCTCGGTGTATAGTAAAGTGAAACAAAACCTACACAGCCATCAATTACATTTTTCTTCTCGCAGCCTATGAATTTCAATAAATACACCATCTGTTCATCTTCTGTGTGGGAGTTCAGTCATCTTCTTGGCAGCAATATTATTCTAGAGCAATTACCTGTGTCTTTATCACCTATCACTGTGCTTCATCATCTTTTCATCATGTGTAAAAACCAACCACTTTATTACTACAATTTCTGTAGGCAGCACGGTCCTGTTAGTTACCATGGAGATGATCTGTCAAAAGAAGTCTACATTTAAAGAAGTAAAAGCTGAGAAAAGGAGGAGGAGAGAAACACAAAGAGCCTGAAATGAACTTGCTTCCCCAAGTCAGAGTTTAAACACAAAAGGCACATCTTAGGCAGCAACATCAAGATGCCACTAACAACCTAGTTAGGAATCCATCAACCTGCCAATACAGAGAATGAGTCAATGACTCACAAGCATTACAATACGTTCAGAGGTCAGAGACTCAGCTTTAATCCCTCAGCCAAGTCCCGTGACCTGCTCTTTGGAAGGCCAATTTCTTATTACTATAGATCAAAAGATAAAATAGGGGAGGGAGGACAGGCTGGGACAGCAGGCAGGCAGCAACAGCAATTTTGCCCTCCCTGGCGTCACTAGCAAGGCAGTGAATGTTACATCAGCTGCACTGTAGTTTATACCCATTCCTGAAAAAGCGTTTTGAATTCATTTCTTTCTTTTGCTCCTTTCCTCACAAGCACATTGTTTGCTTCCTTTTTCCATAAAACATACACACATGTGCAGCTGTTCTACCTCTCTCTTTCCACATTCCTATATGTTCCAAAAGCATATATCAGTGCCAACTATCTACAGATGCTTGCTCCTGCATCCACCCCTATACACTCCCTGCCTTCACTTCACGAAATCCTGCTTTCCTCTTCAAATACTTTCATCTCCTCCAGTCTTCCAGCTCCCGTTCTTCCAAGCTGTAATTGCTCTCGTGTTACCGCAGGAAAAAATATTAGTAAAGTACAAAGCACTTGCTGATGCTCTGTGTATCAAGGATGCGTCATTAGCAGCCTTGAGCTGAAACACACCAGGCTGCAAACTGCTTTGGTTCAATTCATCCTTGTATCTTTGGAAGAAATAAGCAATCTCAGAGCTATCCAATTTGTTTAATATCAAGCACACATGCACTGAGTTTTAATAAATGGGATTGTCATTCTGAATTGCAAGAGTACGAAAAACTGACCACCTATAAGCAAGCAAACTAATTCACTGTGTTCACAGCAACTTTCCGTAGCAGAATTACCCCAATCTTGCAAATCAGAAGATAGATTGTGAGGGAGAAAACATTTTCCAAAAGCTCTCCAGACTTCCAAGGACTTTAATTTCTATCTGTTCACCTTGAGACATAAGGTACTCAAATTTGTAGGTGCTAAGTGCCCACACTTTCCATGGATTTCTGCCTGCAAAGCACCCAAATCTAAAGAGCGTTAAAATAAGGTACTGCGAATGAGAAAAAAATGCCTTGAAATCTGTGACTAAACAACTAACAAGGTATTTAAAAAAGGCACTGTGGCAGAAATAATGCTTGGGCTTAACAGTGGAAAAATTCCGGTGCTTACCTTCTGTGAAAATAAAGAGGGGACATAAAATAGGAGGGGGAATTATTAAAAAAAAAAAAAGACTACAGACATGAAAGAAGAGTGAGTAATGAAAACTGAAAAATAAAAAACCTAAGGATAATGACAGTGTATGCCTGATCTAGAGTTCAAAGTAGAAGCCACACGGACATAAACAAAAGCATCAAACCAGAAAAATTCAGAATTTGCTGAGAGAACATGAACCAAACAAGAAAAACTACATTCTTATCTCAAATCTGACCTCCTCTGTAAGTTTATTATAGAGCAAAAGTTCTTCCCAACTGTCCCCTTAGCAAAAGCGCTATTGAAGAAAGATGTAAACTGCAGATAGATCACACTGCAACATTTTCAGTTGCTGAGGAAATGGCACACACATACTCTCCTTTATCTTTAAATGTGTGGGCCCTGTGTTTCCTCTCTCTACTTAGATACCTTACAAGGTCAAGTTGAGCTATCAGCTTCCCCATCATGCTTTAACTTCTAGAAGAGAGGGCCTGGGAGAGTCACATCCCTGCTCTTTACCCTGACTAGTAGCTGCATGGAATGGATACAGATGGAGACATGCCCAGACTGAAAACTAGTTTCCAGCATTCGAGGCCAATTTGAGCTGTGGCTTGATATGCCTGCTGTAGAAACTTCTGCTTCTGCTAACCTCAACCAGCCAAGCCTTCCAGACAGGCTCAGCAGATACTGATTCCCTGCACGGGATCTCTGTACCCTTCCAAAGGCAGATGCCCTTGACCAGCAGCATCTGTGCTGCCTCTGCCCTTGGCAGGTACTGTCAAGCAACTGGGGCAGGCACTGGTTCTGCTTTCCTCCTCACCTTTCCCACCAGCAGGTCTGCAAAGACAGCCAGGAAAGCTGTCCCAACAGGGAACATCACCTGCCCTGCCCACTGCTGCAGGGACTGCTCTGCCTGGGGCAGCAACACCCAGAAGCAGGACACCCCAACATATATCACCACACAGTCCAACACTAGGACTTAGACAGCAAGGTCCTCATCTGTCATTCCCATTCTCCCAAACCCTCAGCAGCTTTGCAAAAATTACTACGTCTGCTTATTCTTTGGCTTGAGCAGATGTTCCCAGTCACTGCTGCGTGCTCACACAGTGATTCTCCCTCTCTAGGGCTCTTACAAGGACATGCAGGAGAGGGAGAAGGGAAAGCGTTATGGAGCTTGGGTTTCATCTCAGTTTGGCCATACATAGCTTGCAAAATACAAGAGGAGCAAGCAGCAGGTAATGGCAGCCAAGCAAGAACAAAAATGGAGTACAGGATAAAAAGGAATTTCTTCTCTTTAGAGTAAATCAAATACACGCAAGCTAACCCAATGCATGCACTGCTCCATACAACAATGAAAGTATCCACCGGGAATGGGTATTCCAGCTCCCTCAGAGGACAGAGGAGGGGGAACCAGTATGACCCCTCTTGCTCCCCTCCAGAGAGCCAAAAGCACCTTTCCCTGCTGGTCCACAGGAGCTGCTGCAGCAGCAACATGCCAGATCATAGAATCATAGAATCACTAGGTTGGAAAGGACCCACTGGATCATCAAGTCCAACCATACCTATCAATCGCTAAACCATGCTCCTCAGCACCATACTGGTCAGATTGGGCAATATGACCTTCCAGCTGCATGCACAGCCATCATCTTCCCAGTCTTGAACTGGCTGGGGTAGGAGTACAGAGAACATGGAGTCTGGCTGCTTTTGGCTGCTTTCAGATGACATCTACAATGGTCTTGTATGATCATCCCTTGTCACGATACTTAATACGTGGACTCAGCACAGATATTCATGAGCTAGGCTGGTATTAGGCAATCCAAGTGGAAAACAAGCTCTGGCTAGACAGAGCACACTCGGACAACATGTGGCAAGCCAGGTGCTCATCCAGCACAAGGTCATTACTGCCTGATTTTACTTCACTAGCAGTAACCACATGGTCAGATCACCTAAAACGTATTTCAAACTGTCATCAATTAATTCCACCCTGTGATCTACCATCACTATTCGTCAAACAATAAGATAGGGAGACCAATGGGAAAGGCACGGGAAGAGGAGCAGTACTAGGGAGCGAGAAAAAGAGATTTAATCACCTATCAAAAGACATCATCAACTATTTGTTCAGAATTGCTTTTTGCCAAAGAACCAAACAGAAGGCAACCTTGCATCTTTCACGGTGTTGCAGGTATAAACGAGTCAACATAGCTAATCCAGTCATCCTTCTGCACAAGTAATCCAGAAACTAGTGCTCCCGCAACTCCACAGGCAGCCCTTGGTGAGAAACAGCTAGCCAGAAGGCCAGAGTCCCTTGAAGGCATAGAGGAGGCATCCTGCCTTCTCACTGAAAAAGTGATGTCATCTGTTGGAGTTCTGTGACGAATCATAGAATCACTAGGTTGGAAAAGACCTTTGAGATCATCAACTCCAGTTGTTGTCCACTAATAAAGCACTTAATCTCCCCACCTTTTAAACCCCTCCAGGGACTGGGACTCAACCACCTCCCTGGGCAGCCATTCCAGGGCCTGAGAACTTTTTCTGTGAAGAAATTTTTCCTAATGAACATTTATATCCAATTTTGATTAAACGATAACTTGCATTAGCACATTCAAGGTGCCAACCAAGACCGAGACACCACAATCTGGACTGCCCATACTGCACCTTCCTCTGCCTGCACACAGGGGAGCTTGTAAACGCCACGGGGAAAGAATAAAACAGAGACCACACACCAACATCTGTGGTAGGGACAGAAACCAGGTCCCAATACCCAAAATGCCAGTCTGAAGGATTCGGTTAATGAAGAGGTATCATTAATGCCTTTTTCTGTAACTCTGCCATACACAAAGCAATCCATATTTCTGTGATCAAAACAGCGTTAATTATTTCAGCTCACAGCATGTTGCTATCCTCAGTTCAGCAATAGTCTTGACTTGTTCCGTAAAAACTTAACAATAAAAGTATTGCTGGCCTCACCCTAGGGCAGCAGTTTACTGGCAGTGCTAGATAAAGTGTACAGTCAGCACCACCCACACCAGTCTGCCTGGCAGAGGAGCTGAGCTGGACTGGATTCAAAGGCAGCTCACGGCTGGGGAGATGGTGAGACACAAATCATCGATTCTGACAAAGCCAGGTGGAAAAACAGGAGGTCCCTCAGACCTCTGGGGGGAAAAAAGGGCAGAAGATCTCAGAAAATCACGTCCCCTGTTGTCCTCATGTCACTTGCAGAATGCACATGCTTTTTTATTTTTCCATATATATTACTGATTTATTGGTTGTTCCACAGGCTTTTTACAGCTTTTTCATTAAACAGCAATTAATGCAGGCAGCCAAAGTCAAACCAGACCTATGCAGTGAGGAAGCAGAAACTCCTGAGCAAACAGCTTTTCCTTCCCTAGTACAGGTTTGAGGAAGACAGAAAGAGATGCCAGATGTAGGTGATATTTTGCCTTCTGTGCGCAGGTAGTCACATGCAATCATACAGCAAATTCTTGAAAATGTCATTGACAATTCCCTTCAGATGATTTCCTGCCCTTGTTACTTACAGTTATTTCAAGAACGAAGTAAATCTTCATGCTCTCTTTGTTCACACCAATGCACAATGCCAGCAGAGTTCTTCAGGGACATCCTGCTCTGTACCCCCCAAATAAAGGCAAGCACACAACATCTGAACTTCAGCTAAACAGATCAGCAAGCCACTTGCATACTTCATCATGTCGGCTTCTGCACCAGTCAAATCCAGGACCTTTCGTCCACAAGTTGTGGATTTTTCTTCTACTTTAAAACCCAAACTTAAGATGAGATTCTCAGACAAGGGGTTGTAGGTCCTCAGGAAGCTCACAGCATTTAACGTCTTCAGGAAACAGCTCATCATGCAAGTTGCTGCCAGCTATGAAAGGCAGCTAGGATTTTCGTGATTAATAGAAAAATAGTATATAAATACTTCTGGCAAAAGACATTACAATTTTGTCTCATTCTTCAGCCCTACAGGAATCAAACTCTCTCATATGAAAAGAAGGTGGAAGCCAAAGGATCACCGAAAAAAAAAACCAACAAACCAACTCGATGAGGTCCCAGATAATCATACTTGCATAAAGTCTGGGAAACTCTTGTGTAAAGTGAACACATTAGTCCAGGAGCAGTACTAGGAATCAAAGCCTTCAGCTACAAAAGAGGCCTAACAGGCACCACTGGTCTGACACAGAACTATCTCTGCAAAAGATGATCATCAAGAGGTTGGCTTGCTATTTCTTTTGTACGTGGCATTGCATTAAATGATGCAGCAGAGATTTCAGCTGGCTTCATGCTAGTTTGCACAAGTAGTAGTGACAGTCTAGCCCTGGCAGAAATGCACAGATAATTAATCTCAGCAAGGATTAGTTTGCAGGATAGACATGGAAAAGCTTGTAAGCTTCTCTAGGATGTAGCCCTTTCATCTATAAAGAGTCGCCTTCAACCACAGTGCACTTACAGCCAAGAGGCACCAGTGCCATGTCCAGCTGCCACCACTGCGCTACACATTCTTGCTTTTCCATTGAGGTGAAATTTTACATGGGGGCATCCCACATGGTTGCTTGTCTTTGCCTGTGGAGCACTATTGGACCACCCCTGCAGGAGGCATGAGAAGCAGTTGGCCAGGTTGGATGGGGCCTTGAGCAGCCTGATCTAGTGTGACATGTCCCTGCCCGTGGCAAGGGGGATGGAACCGGATGATCTTTAAGGTCCTTTCCGACCTAAACCATTCTACAATTCTATGATTCTCTTTTCTTAGTACTGCTGAATACTGCATAGAGTGGCTGGTAGCATATAGGGGGTAAAGAAAAGGACAATTTGAATGCCTATTAAAAAAATACCAAAAAGAAAGGTGGAAAACATGACACACAAGCAGATGTAAATAAAGGGGGACCACCTAGCCTAAACAGAGCAATGGGGAGGTAATAAATAATCACTATAGATAGAAAGGGGATTATCTGATATCTCTATCTATTAGAAATAATGCTTAAATTGCAGCAGGAATACCTATCAGGAGTGAGTGAGATAAAGCTCATCTGGATGTGGGGCAAGAGAACAGACTTGTGGTCCTTCCCAGCTTTATTTTCTATGATTATCTGTGCTCCTCAGCACTCATGGGTCAAGATACCCTCCTGCTTAGTGTACAAAGCCAGCCAAACTAGGATTTTGTTCCCATTTTGTTCAAGCTGCAGAGTTTCCCTACAAAACAATAATGTCTCCATTTAATCTCAGGTCCTAAAAAAACCAAACAAAAAGGAGTAAAAAATAACCACAACTAAGCAACGAAAAAGAGTGTAATTCTACAAAAGGAAAGTCAGTATTAAAATCCATTAGGCAGAGAAACACAGACTCTATTAAATATATTGCTTGGTTTCAGGACTTAGGGAGCGTCTCTTCATTTCCTGTACCTTTTGAGTATTTACTATGTCCCCTATGAGCTAAGTCTTCCAGAGTCATTTTAATGTCATGTTCTAAGCACTTCTGCACTGTAAATCATCGATTTTCATCTCCTCCTCCCAATCAATGCAAAGATATTTATGCTGAACACATAAAAGCTCTTGACACTATAGAAAAACCAATTACACCCTGCAAGACGTTTGCTTTTGGTCGTTGACATCATGGAATTATGCATCACATTTTGCACTTGCCTGCCATTTACAGGAAAGGTGTGTGACCTTGTCTGCCTAAATTCTGCATCTCTGCAACCTGGTGAAGCAACGCAGCAGGAGCTCGAAGCAGAGAGACATCCCCAGCTCAGAGAGTACCTGAACCACAAGTTGTGAACGCTGGGAGAATTGAGGGAAGCAGAAGCAGCTCTCACGTCAGTCCTGCTCCTGTGCTCCTACCAGACTTGGTAGCAGAGACAAGATGCTGGCGAGACAGATCTTTCTTCAAACCACTGCAGTTATGCTTTCCCCCCACAACCCCGGGGCAGACCAGAAAACTTCATTATCTCTCCACATTTGCCAGTACTTCAGGGATGGGCTCTGCATCCTCCCTCTGTCAGTGCGCCAGGTTGGTCCTTCTGTCTCTTCCCACTCATAACAGTGGGCTAGCAACAACTATATTTAAACTCCAAAGCAGACACATGCTGAAGCACCTGCAAGCTCGTCTTATAGTAATCGTCTAGAGCATATCATCATTCCTTTTCACTTGGCCACCTTGGTTTCCTTCTCTTCAATAATGCTGCATCCTTCCTGGATTCAACCAGGACACTGGGCACAAAAATACAAAGCACACTTGGATGGCTCCTCCACTCCACCCTATTGACAAGATGGGTTCACAGGATGAGCCAGGAACCAGACCTTTTCTCTTGGCAAAACTGCAACAGATTTGTCAAGTCTCTGCGCGGTTTATATTCTCAACGCCCACCAGTCCCTGTCTTGCACTTTCTTTTTCTAGCAGCAGCAATTCACACCTTCCCGGCAAAGAACCAATGAGTTTCCTCCCTGGAAAGGACCTACCATCAAATGACCTTCCAGGAGGTGCAGTCTTCCAATCCTCAGCATCACACACTCTCTCATGTCACCAGCTCAGGAATGAAAAGGAGGTTTCCTGCCATGTTACGACTGCCTCACCATCACATAAGCTGAAGCTTGCATTCTCACATATTAGATACAGAAGTGTTTCATCAATATTAAAACAGGTTGCAGTATTGGAGGAAAAAGTATTTGAACAAGATCATGCAGGAGAGTGCTTTACCTGCCCTAGCACTGCTCTCGATTGAACCTTTTCCATTTTGGGTGTTGGTCCAGATTTTAGATGAGGTTGACACGTCTACAGCCCCAGCAGGTGAGGAACAGCTTTCTCGACTACCTCAGGAGAAAAGCATTTCTTTATAAAACCTTGGTTTTCTAAGATTTTTCAGTATAAAAAGCCAATTCCAGCAAAGTCAGGGAGCTATGATGATTACATCAAATCCAGCCAGTAAACCATCAGCACACCTTTAACAAGAGGATATAAAGAGAGAGAATATTAAATATCCAATGATCATCATTCTGTTTGCTCGCTGCAAGAGCAAGAAATACAAAAGCATTGATAACAGTATAAGCTTTAGAGCCTGGAGTCATCCTGCTTAATTCCCTAAGATCCCAATTGACCCAGCTGACTGAGGCAGAAATATCTCTCATCAGCAGAACAATTAACTTTTTGTGTGTCCAGTAGATTCAAGTTCCAGGCACTGCACAGGAGATCTATTCATTCATAGCCAAACTGCTTATACAGAATCTATTTTAAGTATTTGAGCTTTTCCTTAGAGGGAGTTGGGGGTTTATCTCATTGTCAAAACAGGCAGAGCTCAGACCAGTTCACTGCACATCGCTCCCATGAAGGTGACCGCATTACTTGGGGGGGACAATAAAAAGCCCAATTGTGTTTAAAAGATGACACTTTTTACTCTCAAATTTTAGGAAGAAAAAAAATATTTCCCGCACCCTAATCGTTCATCCGCTTCTGAACATCTGGAGCATCGAGCAGTCAAAGGAACGATCTAAGAATGCCAAGCAGATAACGAGGGCAGAAGAAGGAGTAGAGAAGAGCTTCCTTCTTTTAAAGAGGTTGGCGGAGATGTACACACAGAAGAAATACTAGAAACAAGAACTTGCAGCACATCAGTTCAGAGGCATTAAGCCCTTTTGCTATCTCTCTTCTTCAAAAATCAAAGGAACCTCAAATAATAACAGTATAAAATTAAGCTGATTTCCTACTCCTTAATCTAAATCAAGCAAGACGGCACACGTGGCTCAGTTTTAAACTACAGAGGAAATAACAACCTTCATTCAGGAGACTGTGTAGACAGGGATTTCACATCATTCTGTTAATCCATTTTACAGTTACACCTTAGCTAATGAGAAAACACATAAGGAAATTAATTGGTACAAACATAAATTAACAGCGATCTCTATATAATATGCAACATTCATCAGGCAGTAGTTAATCGGATTCAAAAAGACTCTTGCCAATAGGTCTCCTACTTGACAGTGCTATATTTCAGTGTCTGAAAAACAAGGTGGTCTGCCAGGCACTTGACCTAGTTCAATTCACCATGTGAGCTGGACAAACCAGTGCCCCCACTAGCCCTGAAAAGTGCTCCCCACATTTCCTAGGGAGCAAATCAATCAGACTGATGCAATACCTGCTCACTCGTAATACCTGTCCTTAACTATAGACTCAGACAGACATTGGAACTCAAAGCAATGCAACCTAATGGGGAAAGTCCGCTGGGCTCAGAGAAGACCTGAGGGGAAGAAAATCATAGAATCATAGAATTACCACGTTGGAAAAGACCCTTCGGATCATCAAGTCCAACCACTCCTATCAAGCACTAAACCATGTCCCTCAGCACCTCGTCCACCCGTGCCTTAAACACCTCCAGGGAAGTTGACTCAACCACTTCCCTGGATAGCCTCTGCCAGTGCCCTTTCCATGAAAAAATTGTTCCTAATGTCCAGCCTGAATCACCCCTGGTGATGCTTGAGGCCATTCCCTCTCATCCTGGCCCCTGTCACTTGGGAGAAGAGCCCTGCTCCCTCCTCTCCACAACCTCCTTTCAGGTAGTTGGAGAGAACAATGGGGTCTCCCCTCAGCCTCCTTTTCTCCAGACTAAACAACCTCAGCTCTCTCAGAAAGAGAAAGCAAATAGAAACGAGAGGGAAAACTCAACTTTTAAAATTATTATTCAAGAAGTATGTATAAGCAATTTTCCTTCATTCAAATTGAAACGAGAGTATGTTGCCTCTTATTTTTCAGTTCAGTCATATGAAGTCCAGTCTCTGCTATCCACAGCTCTCTTTTCCTAGCATCATCTCTAATTTGCACAGATGAACAAGTGAACTCTACTTAGACAACAAACATTTATTTCAAAAGTATCAAAGTGAGTTGAAAACACTTTGCGCAGTGATGTGCTTTGTGTGTCTTCCAAAACATATATAGGGTAGAAGCTGCATTACATCACTGGAAGGAAAAATCCCTGAAGAGAAACACAGTATGGCAAAGGAGAGTCAGTTGCTTAATGCTGAGTCCACATGCAGACTTCTGTACGCACCCAGAGCAACTATTTGGGATAATCGTCTCTTTCCTGCTGTGAAAGGCAGTCAATTTCAATTTGGAAGAAGCATTGCTACTGCAAAAGTTAATAGAAATCTATCCTCCACTGACTTTGAGAGCAATGCTGGTAGCACAATCCTTGCTTAAGCACCTGTCTGCTGGATTTCGGCACTGACTCCTCAACACCCATCACTGAAGATACTTGCAATGTGAACAACGCCGATTCTGTGCACGTCCCCAGTTTTGTGAGCAGCACGCAGGTGCTGCATGTGCCTGCAGTGAAATGCAGCCTATGGCAGCTTTGGAAGGACAGCAAAGACAAAGCAACAACCCTTGCTGATGACCATAAACCAACAGATGTTACTGTATCGGCCAATTATTTTCTTTAGAGCTATCAGGGGAAGGGGGTCAGGCAAGCCAAGCATGTTCCCCAAATCATGTACGTGCACCTTTCCAATGAGAAGTGGAGGCATCTAAGTGTGATTCCGCAATTTAACTCACAGCAAGTGCTCAGAGGACAACAGGCTCCACAGGTCTCGTGTGCCGCAAGATCTGGACTTGGGTTCTCTTTGCAGACATATAGGGTCACAGGCTGGAGATGCGAACTCTCTCAGAAAGCAAAAAAATCCATGCACATGCTCATTGGATAATCAGCCAGCTGCACACAAACAGTTTACTGGATAGGAAGGAGCTACCAACCCCTTCTGACAGCATATGCAGCCTCTAGGTTGTGGCTCAGCATCCTTGAGAGCAGCTTGACATACAGAATCAACACCCAGTCATTCTGAATGCAGCCCTGTAATATTATCTGTAATCACATGTGTATAGCGCACCCGAGATCCCACCTAAAACTAATTCAAATCCTTCCAGCAGAGAGAAATTTGGCTTCAAGCTGCACTCTGCTGACAAGATGATTTATTGATTTATTTCTCTACAAGGAAAGAGAGCACCTCCAGTCAAAGGATATTGTACATTTTGAGACTGTCCTCGAGGAGGGGGACAGCAACGTGAAAACAAATATTTCTTTCACAAAGGCTCTGCTAGATGCACAGGAAGGATGATTTTTGGCATGTCTGTTTCCTTAAGTCATACACAAATATCCTACAAGTTTTTTTCAAGAGATTAAAACTTTCCCAGCACGAGCACAGCCAGCTTAATGCACAAAATTCCCCTAAAAAGAGGGTCAAGTCTTCTTGGTACAAATAGTTTCCTCATGCAAAACCGTCTGCTTAATAATAACAAAAACTTTTACTTAATTCTATATAATTTCTAACTATTTCAAGCAATCATCCTGCAGAGTAAGATTGCTATGAAAAAAAGCGTTGGAGTTACACATCACAGGGATGCTGCACTGCCCCCTAGAGCCTCTTCCACTTTCTCATTCCAGCACTTAGATGCCTATTCTTGCAAAATCGGCTCTGAAGACATCACAGAGGTGAGTGCCGTCTACTAGATCTGAAGCACAGCAAATAATCGAATCAAGAGTTCAGGTTCAGATTCTGCAAGTGGTTCTCAGTGTTATTTTGGACAACATCTCTTCCTGCCCCCTTCTCTCTACTCAGAATGATGAATCTATTAAATAAGGCATCGCATTTTAGGAAGGACTTCCAATGTTAGTATCTCTATATCCTACAGAAATAAAAATGCTAACAAAGGTTAAAAAAACTTTTTTTTTCTTACTTGCTCCCTTCCCAGAAGCCTATTCCTGTAACTCAGATCAAAGAATCTACCTGCTTCCTTCCAAAACGAAAACTGCTGCAGTCAGACCTGCTGCAGTCAAACTCAGTGCAATGAGACAAAAATATGGGTATAGCTCCTATGAGTGCTTTGTTTTGATTTAAAATTAGTTTCAGTTCCTTTTCCTCAAAATCATAATGAGAGATTCCCCAACATAACACACTGCTATACGTATCCATCTGCACGAAGCTAACCACCATCTATTTTTAATATTCATGCACTGCGAGGAGAGGAAAAAATGTACCTTAACCCTAGCATAACAAAACTACATCAAGTATCTGCCACTGACAGCACGTCCTACAACCACATGATCACATTTGCACTGCCCTTGTAGCAGAGGGTGGTCTAATTACATTTCACCCTTCTGCACTGGGGTTGGTAGAGTAGATGTTCTATAGATCATTTCAGCCCTCTTGCTTCACCCATACTACTTATGCACCTGAGCAGCCCGTACACTACCCCAACAGGTGACGTCTGCTTTGTTGCTTTGAAACACACAATTAAATTGTTCATACTTGAACAGTGCTCAAAGGCTGTAGCTGATTTCAGGTTTCCCTGACAAGCTCCCAAGCTGAGAGACAGCTTACAATCTAAAAATCACTTGGAGCCTAAAGAAGAAAGAAAAAAAAGTCGTGGAATGAGCTGGAAAATGAGCCAGCAATGTGCACTCACAGCCCAGAAGGCCAACCATATCCTGAGCTGCATCCAAAGCAGCGTGGCCAGCAGGACAAGGGAGGTGATTCTGCCCCTCTATTCCTCTCTTGAGAGACCTCATCTGGAGTATTTTGTACAATTCTGGAATCCTCAGCATAAGAAGGAGATGGAGCTGTTGGAATAGGTCCAGAGGAGGCTACAAAGATGATCTGAGGGCTGCAGCACCTCCCATACAAGGATAGGTTGAGAGAGTTGGGGTTGTTCAGCCTGGAGAGGAGAAGTCTCTGAGGAGATATTATAGTGACCTTCCAGTACCTGAAGGGGCTACAAGAAAGTTGGAGAGGGACTGTTTACAAAGGTCTGTAGTGATAGGACTAGAGGCAACGCATATGAACTAAAGAGGGGCAGATTTAGACTAGACATAAGGAGGAATTTCTTCACTATGACAGTGGTGAGACACTGGCACAGGTTGCCCAGGGAAGCTGTGGCTGCCCCATCCCTGGAGGTGTTCAAGGTCAGGTTGGATGGGGCCTTGGGCAGCCTGATCCAGTGGGAGGTGTCCCTGCCCATCCCTGAATGGGTTTTAAGGTCCCTTCCAACCCAAACTATTCTATGATTCTATGAAATAAGGACAGAAGACACTGCTTCATTTGACACTGTCCACATCGAATTGCACAAATGCTGTGGGAGCTGTTTCATTTCCAATGTGTAACAGATACATGCCTGAAGGGACATACTCCCAAAGAGATATGGCTGAGCCAGCATCTGTTATCTGCTGCTCATTATCAGCTGATTGGCTGATAAATCATCACAGCAGTAATAGTGAGTACTAGTGAGCTCTGGAGAGTGAGTTCAGCATCATGTACCAGATGGAAGAAAGGGAGCAGGAGTAAGGAGCTTACAATAAAAAGGAAAAAAAAAAAAAGAAAAAGAAAAAAGGGAATACTGACCAGTTTCTAAAACACATGCTGTGAATTACAAAACCAGAACTGTCAGGGCCCCTCTCAAAGAGCTTGGAGTCTTATGCAGTCACGTGAAATGAAGCATCACTAGAGGATGGTCCTAGATGCTGCCCAGCCCAGCTACTGGATGGCAGTGGGAATACTGAGGACTGCAATTTGTGCATGTCTAGGCACAGAGGATAGGGGCACAGAACAAGGAGAAATACAGAGTTTCTCTGGCTGCATGCCTGCGTGTGGAAGAAGACTGAGGACTCTAGGAGGCATCGTGGTCCCTTAGACTCCAGCAAACATCATAAAAGAGTCAAGAGGCTGGGGGTTTAGGGTTGTTTCCTGAACTATGCCTGTTCTCCCAAGCTCCACATGACCTCTGATGTACCCTGCACCGTGAGGCTCGAGCTTGCTCGGAAATCACAGCTCATTAAACTCACTCTATGGCCTAACTAAAGCACCTTGCATGATAACTGGGGCAGCCTAGGGAAACTTCCAGCACCTTTTCTGTTAAAGTCAGAAAATACAACTTGTCTACTACAAGGCACGGTATCCTGGATATCACCAACAAAAGCTTGAAGTCTTTAGCATAGCAAGGCTCAGTATAACCAAGCAACTGTTCCATTTCCTGACACAGGGACTTCCCAAAGGCAAACTTACTCTACAATTTACTCTCTCTGCCTCTCTCCTTCATACTGGGTCCCCGTGCCTGCCTTTAGCTGTCTCTTGATTTGGGTTTGAACTCAGCTCGCTCTTCCTAAACGTCCCAGATAGGAAGGGAAAGAGTTTGCTGTTTAGTAATTATGGCAAATACCTAACTGTTAGGAACAAAATGTGAATGGACAAGCATGTCCTGATGTTTTAAATGCTTCCTAGCTCTTCGGAAAGTGTTACATTATTTTGGCTAATCCATCTTCACCAGCACTCCCTTTCCCAACCCTCTATGCTCAGGGATATCTGGACACACAGAATTTTGGCTTTCCAGCTGTAGCTCTTTGGAGATACAGGCACACAGCTGCCATGTGGATGTTACAGGGAGGATGAGCCCTAGTTCAGCATGAAAACATCAAAATTGAGTCTCGTGTAGGTAGGTGTGCACTGGGCACCCTAGCTCCCATCACAGACAAGTGGATCAACACTCAGTATAGCCCGGGGGGCTCAGAGATCCACTCAGCTGAGCACTCACTATGTGACTACTTCAAAGGGAACAGAATCACTCTCCAGCTTCATGGATTGTCCCTACTAGATCTCCACTAACTGTAATGGCAGCTTAGATGCCTACCACAAACCTCTGCGTCGCTTCTATCTCACACTGTTCTCAGCTGTCAGGCTGAACAGGTCTCACCTGTTCCCAGACCCATCACACCGATATACAGGTGTTTGCTCTTTGGGCAACATCATCATAACTTAAACCAGTGCGAGTTTTATATCTGGGCACAACATAAGTAAACATTGTTTACATCTTCCTAAAAAAAATGAGGGAGAGGTTGTTTGGTGGATTTTGTTGTCTTTTTACAAAAGATTATATTCCCTCCTCTAATTCAGTAGTGTCCCCTCAATGTTTTGTTAGTCCTTAGGCAGTGTTTTTGGAAACTACCGAGCAAATTGCAAACACTGAGATACTATTATCTCTGTCCAAGACAAAGTTGGAAAGGTTTTAAGTTGGCCAAATGTACATCACATTGAATCACGCTCAATTAACCTAATCAAGCATTTCTCTGATGAAAACATATGCTTCTGGGCTGGCAGTATCTGACTCAACCACAATTCATTCAATGCTGAGGAAAAAACATTAGAAAACCCATCTGTTCTCTTTAAATAGGGAAGCTATTTTTACCTTCTTGATGAGCCCAAGTAATTATGAAACAAGTGGAGTGGGTTTCAAAAAGCAAAACAAAAAGAGAGGGCAAGACAGCTGCTACCTTGTGATTAACAGAGCATAAACATGTTGCTAGCCACGTGCAGTTTAGGTCTTACACTTCTAACCCTGCTATGCATCCTGTAACCTATTATCATCCCATTAGTTGAAGCTACACCGTACATTCTACAAGGAAGCACAGGGGTTAGAGCGCAACAACTGAGATGCGGTGAATGAATATTTGCATACTGGAATTGAATGCCAACAGAATCCCAAAGTTAAAGTTCTCAGAGAAGGGCTGATTCCCAAAGGAAATCAGTGACAAAGTCCCACACAATTGCTAATTTTGGGTGCCGAATTCAAAGCTACACTTCTCAAAATCATCAGTCAGTTGACACCTAATCCTTGGAGATCTGACATTTTTTTGCATTAAAATTCCCCAGGCACCCACCTGCTCACAGAAACGATGACAGCATTAACCAAACCAGCAGAACTCCCTCATACCTAATCATTTCCATAACCCGTAACACAGAAACTTCTGCCTACACTTCCTTATGAGCATGTGCATTACCAAAGAGATGAAGCGCTCTGTAAGATCAAGTGGGCAGTACTTTTCTTCCAGCAGTTGCATGGCTCTACACACCTACAAGACATAATAGTCCAGGGTGATCTTATAGCAGCTTCCAGTACTTACAGGGGGCCTGTAGGAAAGCCTGGGATGGGCTCTTTATCAGGGTCTGCAGGGGTAGGATGAGGGGGAATGGTTTTAGGCTGAAAGAGGGGAGATTTAGATGAGATATGATGAAGAAATGTTTTACAGTGAGGGTGGTGAGGCACTGGGACAGGTTGCCCAGAAAAGTCATGGATGCCCCCTCCCTGGAGGTGTTCAAGGTCAGTTTGGTTGAGGCTTTGAGCAACCTGATCCTGTGGGAGGTGTCCCTGCCCATGGCAGGGGGGTTGGAACTGTATGGGCTTTAAGATCTCTTCCAACCCAAATCATTCTATGATTCTAAGTGGAAGACCTGGCTTTGCTTAGAAGGATCTAAACTCCAGCACCCACCCTGCCCTAGACTTTGCAGTCCTCCTGGAGCACGGTAACCCTCAGTCCACACTGCTGAAACTGCCTCAAGAGACCAAAGAAAAACAGCAAAATAGCACAATTAAATCATGCACCAGTGAGAGTCACCCGGTTCAAGGTAATCTTGACTTCTTGCTTATGCCCCGGTGCTGGTGCTAACTGCTGGGAATATGGGCAACAGCTCAGAAGCCTGAAGGCTCCTCTTTCCAGTCTCTGAAAGGGGTACATCTCCAAACTATGATGTTCCATGTTTCATATTGCAAACTTAAAGCGATTGACACTCAGACTGCTGGCTGGAGGGTCTCCCATGGCTGACCACTGGATTGGTGGGATTAGTCTGTTTATGGTCTGACAGGAACTCATCATTGATCTTGCTGCAGTGTCTAGGAAGGAAGCATTCTTCCAGTGTCTCCAACTAGTGAGCGTCTCAAGCAGAACTCCTAATCTTCCTTTGCCCCAACTCTGGAACTCATGGATTTAATGCTCAAAATGAATGTGAGAGGTCCCAGACTGCCTGTTAGTCATCTACTAGTTTCAGCAAGGGACACTGATGAATGGTCCTTGGTGACTCCCGGCAGGCAAGAGTTGCTGAGCAACATCACATGAGCAAGTGCTCCTTCGCCTTCCCAAGGGCCCAGCTCTGTGTGTCTTCCCTTCCCCTCATCTCAAGGGAGAACATAACACTACCAAGGCCACAGCAGAAGCTCTGACAGTGTCCCTCTGCCTGGCAGGACACGGGGAAAGTTCAGGAGAATAAAGAACTGAAATGGAAAGAGGCAAGAAAGCAACAGGAGTGCAAATGGGGAGAAGAACAGCAGCTCTGGAGGTCTGTCCTTGTGTCTTAAGCAAGTCAAACACATGACTGTGTTCTGCACAGTCCTTGCTGAGAAAGCACTGAAAACAAATGTGCTCACAAGAATTACACCAACCCACCCTGAAATTTCCTGTTGGGAAACTTCAAATCCGCTCCTCCTAACAGAGGATCTGCAGCTCTGTTGCCAGAGTTACTATTAGGTATAAGTTATTTGTTGTTTTTCATGTAATCATAAAATGGTTTGGGTTGGAAGGGACCTTAAAGATCATTCAGTTCCAATCCCCTGCCATGAGCAGGGGCATCTCCCACGGGATCAGGTTGCTCAAAGCCTCATCCCACCTGCTCTTGAACATCTGCAGGGGTGGGGTATCCACGACTTTCTTGGGCAACCTGCCCCAGTGCCTCACCACCCTCACAATAAAAGATTCCTTCAAAATATCTCATCTAAATCTCCTCTCTTTCAACTTACAACTGTTCCTCCTCATCCTACCCCTGCAATACCTGATAAAAAGCCCCTCCTCAGATTTCTTATAGGACCTTTAAGTACTGAAAGGCTGCTCTAGGGTCTCCCCTGAGCCTTCTCTTCTCCAGGCTGAACAACCCCAACTCTCTCAGCCTGTCCTCATAGGGGAGATGCTCCAGCCCTCAGATCATCTTTGTGGTTCTCCTAGATCCCTCATCATGGACAACCTTAAGAAACACGGTAGAACTTCCCAAGATTAAATGACAGCAATAAGAATACACCTTATTTTGTTTACAGGCTGTCTTCTGACTTCAGTGTCAAGAAATGTCCTCTGCTTTCACTGAAAAGGCTATGATACACCATATAACATTATAAAGAATCCCAGTTAAGGAGGGAGGGATGCTTATTGACATTATACTCAAGCTCAGGTAATAAATCAAGTAACTCAAACTGCAGAACAAACACCAAAGCAGTGCTGCAAAACGCTGTAAGCATTTGTGAATCTCGATCGATTACAGCTTCGGCGAAACCTTAACAAGCCTTTACTTCGAAGTACAGCAACTGGACTCATTTCTCAGCAGGGCTCCCCGTGCAGCTGTATCACCCACATGCGGACTGATGAATGTAATTGCAGAGTTAAAGTTATAGAACTTCTAAAGCCATTTTTGCAAGTGCAAAATAAAATAACGTGTAATTATTCTAGTGCTTCATGGAACAGGCAGGTTTTCTAAAGGACTGTTTAAACACAAGTATCACAGCTTCACTGACTAAAATGTAAGCCTTCATCAAACAATAATAGGTATTTTACCTAAATGTGCCTGAAGCAAATGATGAGGTGAGAATCTCAGCTGCTATAACAAATAACTCTCCAATCCTTTGTGTCAATGAAAACAATGCTTTATTTCCTTTCATCCTCTCCTCTGGGAAGAAACTCAGACGATTTTAACTGCTGCAAAACAACCAAGAGGACAAAACCCTCCCACACATCAAACATTTTGTACATGATTTTTATGGTGATTGCACTATTCTTCAGGGTTGACCCAAGTGTTTTTAAGCACAAAGTATAACCATAGCATGTTACGTAAAAAATGGGCTTTAAACAGCAAAGCCTCTTAAGTATTTTCAACAACAGTTATTGGTAGAAAGTGTTGGTTCCAGAGAGTCACTAGGAAACAGAGAAGAAAAACCCATTTTAGAGCAGAAAGTGTTTCATCCTCCTTTCCCAGTGCCTGACAAAAAGTTCTAGGCTAAGTTTGTCCAGCACAAAAGAGGATCAAAAGAAAAAACACTCCAAACCAACCAAACAACGCCCCCAGCCTCAATATAGCAAATCCAATACTTCTCAGAAATTCACTGGAAGCTCCTGAAATGCAGATCCTCTAACTCACTGTTCTAATACATACCAAAAATATTCCATCTAGCACTTGTCATAGAAGCACAAGCCTCCTTCAAACTGAAGTCCTGCACTAACATCTCCCACATTGACTCAAGCACCAACTTTGATACTCTGCGGGTATTTTTTAACTTTCCTGGGATTTTTCATGTTGCCAGAGAATCCCACTCCCTAGTTTTAAGGCTTGCTCTGTCCCTAGGGATGGAAAGTCTCATGACTGTGAGTCCTCTGAAACAAATCTCAGAAACTGGGCCGAGTGAATTTTTTCACTTATTTACTACAACTCAAATGTTAAACAACACAATTACTTGGTTTGGAGATGCAAATAAAGGTATTCTGGAAAACATTTATAACCACACATATCTTACCTCAGCCTATAGGTGGGACCCTCACACTAATTTCACTGAAGATGTTTGCTGGCAGAAAGCAAGTATGTTTTCTCCAAAGGCCTCTGTCCAGCTCAGTGTCCTCTTCCTACGCACACTCCTTCCCATGGTTTTCTCCAATTTACAACCTCAGAACTTGAGAAAGCACATTCTAATACTTACCCTGAGGGGAACTCTCTACTGGTACTTAGCTTTATTAAAATCTGTGTTTCTTGAGCATAATTGGCCAGGATCTTCTACCAATGGATGTCCTGGTTCTTCACCAGCTGTGAAAAAAAACCTTTCCTCTAACCCCATCAGGCCAACATCATCAATGAAGTCTAATTAAGGCTCAAACCTCCCCTCAGCTCCTGGGAGGCACCCAGTACCTTGTACATTTGAGTCACAAACTCTCAATATATCAGTGCCTAACTTCCTTCAGTGCTGCAAAGTGCTCCTCACCTAAATACCNGAAGTCTAATTAAGGCTCAAACCTCCCCTCAGCTCCTGGGAGGCACCCAGTACCTTGTACATTTGAGTCACAAACTCTCAATATATCAGTGCCTAACTTCCTTCAGTGCTGCAAAGCACTCCTCACCTAAATACCTCTTGCATGAGCAGCAATTTATATTGATGGTGAAGAGGGGCTGCATGTAATTCACTGTTAGCTCTCAAGAGAGAATGAACACAACACCAACCAAGTAACTTCAGTGACAACTCACTGCAAAGCCAGTAAAGGACCATTAAAATCTTTAAGACAGAGGCCTAAGGAAGAAGTATATTGTATCTGCAGCCAATACAAGCACTGCAGGCAATGAGGTATCTTAGTCACATTTTTGATAGTCCATTAAAAAGGAAAAGTCACCTTATCTTAGCAAACACAGCCCCTGCAAAGCTCCAGAGATCTTTGCCTTGCTGAAGTCCCTCATGAGATGGCAAGACACAGAGATGAAGAGCCAAAACTACAAAATTCCTTTGGATGTCGCTACCTCTTTCATCCAGCTGTGTACAGTGCAGAGCACCACAAGACACTGGATCCCTCCCTGCTTCCCAAGGAAGCCATGCACATCTGGCCAGTGGCACAAATACCCGAAGCACCCACACATCTGCCTGTCAACTATGGCTGTGTGTTAATTAGTTATATTAATTCCCTGCAGCAGTTCACACAGCACAAACTGTTGGAACAGTCTGCAATCAGCAAATCAGGCAAATGCTGCAGAAAGGGAGTGCTCGAGAGCCACAGACCTTTGTGTACCAGGCCTCTCTGCTACCTGCTCTCAGGTCCATCTGTTGGCAGGGCTGGTGGCCTCGACCAGCCACTCCCAAGATTCACTCTTTGCTGTGAGCCTCACTTCCTTGCCTTTCTCAGAGCAAAATTCAATACTGAAAAAGAGAAAAATCAATTACCAGTTGCTTGCTGCAGACAACAACTGCAAGACTATGATAATTACCTTGGAAAAGTGGCTCAAATGCTTATCTTCTGACCAAATCCACAACACCGACAGGAATCAGCAGTGTGCAGATGCCCTCTATCTGCAGAATTCCCCAGTGACTTGATGAAAAAAAAAAAGAGAGAGTACCACACCAAAGAGCAATAACTTCTTTCAGAAAGCTCTTTTCTTTCAATCACAGCGAGATACCACAAAGGTATGGCTCTGCGTGCAAATTACTGGGTTTAAGTTCAGCCACTAAACATTTTTATTTCAACTGCGCAATCACTTTATTCTCAGGGTAATGTGGTGTTGTGGCCCAATCCCACCTCCCTGAGCCTTCCTGGAGACCTGTTCTTTCTTTTTCTCCTTTCCACATTCCTTCAAGTCTCAAACCCTATTTTTTGTTCACAAGCCACAGATCTGCCTCCACTACAGGCTCATATTTCCATAAAACTTCAGCATGCTCTCCCAGTGCTCTTGCTGTACATCTTGTGAATCACCCGAAACATCAAAATGGCAAAGAGCAATATTCCTAATTTTGTTTCACCTAAAATCAGGACATTTTCACATTTCAGAACTTGTTCTGGAGTCTCACACAGAGGAAGCATCCAAGTTTTGGTACACTGTCTATATGCATAGGCTCTTCATAATCCACTTGTACTCTTTCAACTCCTTTCCTAGTCTTTTCCATTTTGACTCCTGTGAGTTGCTCTTCTTGCAGCTTTGCAAATGGCATCTTTTCTTCTTCAGATGCCACAAAGGTTGCTTTTCATTTATTTAACTGAGTCCTGCAGCTGGTCACGCTACTGATGGATAACATTGCTGTTGGCAAAGGTAACAACTGTTGACCTTCCACACAAAACCAATCTATCTTACACATCAAAAGGGAGAAATCCAAGAAGTCCATTCCAGATAGCACAGCTAATGTAGTACCCATGACTGAATAAAACATGCTAATTCCATTTGTTTACAGTCATTGTAATAGGTTGACTACATACATATCAGATAAATTGCTGACAATATCCTCCTCTGAGTGGGAATTCATCTCCCAGAACTACATGAAGAAGAGTTGGAACAAAACCTAAGTGCCTAAATAGCAACTACCAGCACCAGTGTGTAGAGTTAGTGTCCTCCAGCCTCTAGACAGATTAGACTCACGCCTTGCTGAATAATTGATCAAACTTTCTCAGTGCACAATCACAGCAATCAGCGATAGATCATACAAATGGAAAGTGAACAGAAGGTCTCTTTAATGACTACTTAACCCCACCATTCATTACGTCAACTTATCTAAGGCACACAAGAGGCTGCTTTTCAAAATAAAGCCACCTGATGTTTTTAGATAAGCTCCCCTGGCAATTATGACTACTGCTATTTACATAAGAGTCATCTCTACAGCTGAGCAGCACCATGGAAGGGCTTATCCAGGCCAGATGGTACACACTTGTCTCCCACGTGCATGGGAACCAAAAGAACACTTCAAGAAAGTAACGCTCAAAGAATGTTACGGACTACTGCAGATGGACCCCTTGGGAAGTGCTGACATCATCACTTAGAGCAAAAGCAAGCCACAGCTCTTCATTTTATAAACCCTGACACGGCTCACTGCTCTCGCTGCTGCAGTGCTTCGAGCACAGGGCCTCAGAGCATCCACGGACGCGCCACCACACTCACAAGACTTCCTCCTTAATTGCCTGTCTGCACTGAGCGGGACCCATTTCACGGTGATCTAAGCATATTACATCAGTGCTACAGCCATTATCAGCAAGGCTGCGATGCAAAATTTGAGTTAACGTGTCGTACATGCCTGAAAGTGTTTCGCTTGATACCTCACTTGTGTATTCAAACCTCTAAAAATATATTTCAGAAGCCTGGCTCTAGGGTCCACAAGCCCAGTGGCCCTTTAAGCTTTTATTTTGTCAAAGAAGGAACACGGCCCTGCACCCCTGTAAATGCATCCCAATTCTTCAGCCAAAGCGCTCCCTGTCCTCTTCAAGGCATATAAAGTTGCCTATATTTCAAGTAATAATGCCCAAACCAAACTCTTCAGAGTCAGTGTCCCTGGGGAATGCTCCCCGCTTGAATCAAAACAGGAAGGAAACAGATTTAAAATGTTCTCCAATTTATTTTGTGAGCTATTTTAGAGTCTGACTCTGTGTTTGAATGTTTTCTCACGGGGACAGGTGCATAAGCACAAATATAAGCTCTTTATAACAGTAACTGTGCTTCCCGTATTTAGAAAAGAACATCCAATTGCAATCAATATTTTCCACAAAGCAGGCGTTTTTCAAGATTTGCTTCCAACACAGCCAGATATGATGCAGATCCTTTATTAGCAAGAATTTAAGCAACAATAGGTCAAAACGAAACAAGAGAAGACAATAATAAAAATAATTAATCTAATAGCACTGATTATTTTCCACAGCAAGTTTTTCACGTGCACCAGTGTGGCAGTACTCAAGAAAGCTTTTCACAGTTACATACAATTTTACATTCAGGCACTAATGATGCAGGTGCAAGAGGTAATTTCCTAGGGCAACCGGCTCACGAGGGCAGCTGAATCACAGATTGAGGCAAGAGACCTCAAACACCAGGGCTAATTGTCAAAAAAAACTCCTCCAGGCTTCCTCTTCCTTGAGAAAGTCAGGGCCACACATTACAGGAGACAGAGCTCACTCTGCTATGATGCCCTGAAAAACAATACGGTGGGATCATCCTCGCCACAAAATGGAGTTTTAGCTGCAGCTGAGATGCTGAGCTGCAATAGGTGTGTATCTCCCCAGACCTCACGGCAGACATGCCAACTCCTAACACCACCATAAAAATCTCACCTCTTCATCTTCGTGGGAAAGACACAGGAAGCTAATCAACAAGACTGGATTGTTGACAGCAGTTTAGTCACTTAGTTCTTTATAGAAGCATCTACTAGTTGTGCGTGTATTTTTCATATGAGCAAGGATCTTAAAAGCCAAGAGAACAAGTGTATCCTCCTCTGTATTGATACATCAGACCCACATCCCTTCCTAGCACCTTCTTTAAGGGGAATAATTCACTCAGGATACAATTACTGTGCCTGGGATCTCATTACTGCACTAATAAGTATTAGTGCCACACTACATCACTGTGATAGCCATCTACATGAAGTGATACAAATACATCAGTGTAGACTGCTCAATTAAGAGCTTGTTTAAATGACCAACAGACCTTTAGCAGAATGAAGCTGCCTTTGGGTGCAATACAGCCAGCACACTCGTCCACGCAGCGAACAGGTTTGTTAAGCCCTGGTGCAACACACCTGGGGAAGAGAACCTGGGCATCCCCAGAACACTGCTGGTCTCTCCACGCATCCTAAGCCAGGAAAAACAAAACTGAGATACAATGACTTGAACTTCCAAATGAAAGCCAGTGTATTTCCAGTATTTCAAAACACCTCTGAACAGTCACATGTATATCCCCTCTTTTAAATATATTCTCTTGGGAGATTTTTCATTTAAAAATGCACAGGACCTATATAATACCATAAAGATACCACAGAGTCATAGATTCATTTAGGTTGGAAAAGACCCTTAAGATCAAGTCCAACCATTAACGTAACACCACCAAGTCACCTGAACCATGCCTCTAAGTAACACAGCCACACGTCTTTTAAATACCTCCGAGGACAGAGATTCCATCACTTCCCTGGGCAGCTTGTGCCAGTGCTTGACAGCCCTTTGGGGGAAGAAATTTTTCCTAATATCCAGTCTGAACCTGCCCTGGTGCAATTTGAAGCCATTTCTTCTCGTCCTGTCACCTGTTACTTGAGAGAAGAGACCAACACTCACCTCACTATGATCTCCTTTCAAGAGATCTCTGTAGAGAGCAATGAGACACACACCCCTCCTTCAGCCTCCTCTTCTCCAGACTAAACAGCCTCAGTTCCTTCAGCTGTTCCTCATAAGACTTCTGCTCCAGTCCCTTCCCCAGTTCCATTGCCCTTCTCTGGACACACTCCAGCCCCTCAGGGTCCTTCTTGTGGTGAAGGGCCCAGAACTGAACACAGAGTTTGAGGTGCAGCCTCACTAGTGCCCAGTACAGGGGGAGAATCGCTTCCCCGGTCCTGCTGGCCACACCATTTCTGATACAAGCCAGGATGCTGTTGGCCTTCTTGGCCACCTGGGCCACTGCTGGCTCATGTTCAGCTGCTGTCAACCAACACCCCCAGGTCCTTTTCTGCCAGGCAGCTTTCCAGTCACTCCTCCCCTGGCCTCACATGGGGGGATGTTGGACCAAAGTGCAGGACACTGCATTTGGCCTTGTTGAAACTCACACACTGACCTTGACCCACTAATACAGCCTGTCCGGATTCCTCTGCAGTCTCTTCCTGCCCTCAATCAGATCAACACACCCACACAACTTGGTGTTGTCTGCAAACTTATCAAGGGTGCGCTCAATCCCCTTGTCCAGCCCATCGATAAACAGAACTGGCCCCATCACTGAGCCCTGGGGAACACTGGGGAACAGTTAGTGACTGGCCACCAATTGGATTTAACTCCGTTCACCACAACTCTTTGGGCCCAGTCT